>JAJOOR010007336.1:0-63537 GCA_036250505.1 Solanum acaule | reverse complement strand
TGCTCACTTACTCTCTAAACAACAATTAGTTATTTGTTACACAAACCCCCCCCCCCCCTCCCCCCTTTACTTACTTGTCTCGAAAGTATGTTGACTAAATGAATATAATTGTAAGTTAAAGTTAAGTTTAAACCATATTCCTCGTGGGATCGACCCCAACCTACAAGTTGGGTTCTTTACTTGATAACGATCGCTTATACTTCTTTAGGGAGGTGTAATTTGAGTGTATCAAATTTTGACACCGCTGCCGGGGAATAAGGCTTTTAGATTAAGTTTAGTCAAGTATTTCCCGATTTTACGTTTTTATTTTTAGTTTTGTTTTCTACAGGTTTCAACTCTAGAGTATGCCAAGTACACGGAGTCGATATAAATTCTTGACCCCCTACGATCCTTTATTGAGAAAAACTTTGAGGAAAATGGCTAATCAAGGAGTACACAATAATCCAATCGGAGAGGGTCAATGAGATGGAATCTGAATAACTAAGGTGTCTGTGTCGTGCTGCGACGTTAAATTAAGCGCTTATTGGGAGGCAACCCAATTAATAGTGTACCTTTTAATTTTATTTTTATTTTATTAGTGTCACTTTTTTTGTCTTGTTTTTGCAGATTAGGGGAAGTCTGAGTACCAAAAAAAAAATTGAAGCAAAGGAGCATGTTTGAGCTTAAGTGTGGGGTGTGTTCGATCCTTGATGAAAATAAAGATAACATGCTACTAGCTAGGCCATAAGGCCTCAGGGAGTTTTCTTAACCCTTGTTTTAAATTTTATTTGATGCTTTGGAGACATTTTAAGTGTGGGGTGAAGGAATGAATTCCTAGTTTTTACTGTTTTATTGAGTCCTTTTTTTTAGGATGGTTTCCTTGGCTTTTGCTTTCGGTTTCTATCCTGAGGATAGTCCCTTTGAACCAAGTGTCTTTTATTTTTTAAGAATAAATTTTCTTTTAATTTTTTTTTGAGAGAAAAGACAATACTCTTTTGAGTGGTGTGATACTTGTTATTTAGGCCTAACTTTTTAGTAGTACTTTCTTGTGAATGCTTAATTGATAAGGAAATTGCAGACTTTTTGACACCTAAGCTCATGGTTGTGACTTTGTATATAGCTTATTTTATTTTGTAGTTTGTTGTGATCCCGTCTCTCTTAGAAGTGGAATTGATCCATCTTGATTGATACTTGTGCCATGTGTGGTGAGAATTTGTTTATTCCATGTTTTGCATCTTAGTCTAGAACTTGCCCTGCATGTTATTGAAGCGAAATAAAAAGTGTTGCCTTGTTTAGGAGATGAAAATAGGCTTTCTTTGATTTGTCTAGTAAATTTTAGCTTTTCAGATATTATATCACTAGTTAACCCGTTTGAGACTTTTAGCCTATATTTTTCTTGTAAACCACATGATCAAGCTGAATCCCTTTTTATTGATACCATAATTCTATTTGATCCAAAAAGAAATTCTTAATGCACTATGTTGAGAAGAAAAGTTGAAAACATTGGTAGAAGTGAAAAAAAGGGTGAAAATGCTTGATGTGTGACGAATGAAGAAAAGTGTGAAAAATCTGTTTTGGCCCTGGTCCCTTGTGGATATTGTGCACTTCAACCAAGTTTAAAAACTTAAGTTGAGGGTGGCTAATTCAGAAGTATGCTTAAAACATTGGCCCTAGTCCTACCAAGGATATTGTGTACCTCACTTGAGCCTCAAAGCCTTAGGTTGAGGGTGGCTAGTGCAAAACCTCAAAAAAAAAAAAAGAAAAAAAAAAGAAAAGAAGAAAATAAAGATTGAAGCATTCTTTTGATGATGAGCAATACTTGTGAAATAATTGTTGAAGAGAGGGCTGAAAATAAAGAGAAGAAAATAATGGGTGATAAAGTCTTAAAATGCAAAGTGCTTAAGGAAGTGTAAGTCAATATTATATAGTTTTCCTACCCATCCCCTAGCCTACATTACAACCCGTTAAAGTCCTATTTGATTCTATTCAAACATGTTTAATTAGTGGAGATGTACATAATGGGCAATCCTATGGTTCTTTGTGCATACGTGTGAATTTTATTTGTGAGTGTGAGAGTTGTTCTTGATATGAAGTCTTTAATTTATATTCAATCTTTTGAATTGAGTGTGTGGACTATTCTTTTTTGTGAGGGCACTTGTTTCATGATAGATAGGTGATTTTATTAGCTTTCTTTGATGAGAGTAGGTGAGCAAGCTTAAATTTGACGAGTTCAAAGTCCTTCCTTGAGGTTAGGAGGTTAGAGGTTTGTTGTTTATTTGAATGTCTTGCATATTGATTAAGAAGTCTACTTGATGTTTTGAAATTGGTATATGGCCTAATTGTTTGTATTAACCAAGTGATGACATTCCTATTTTGATTTTTTGAGATGAGCTTTAATGTTTGCTCGAGGACGAACAAAAGTTTAAGTGTGGGGTGTTGATGTGAGGCCAAAATACATATTTTTAATCATTATTTGCCTCACATTTATTATTTATATTTGTCCCTTTTTAGCGTGAATTTTATGGATTGTGCTAAATAGTATATTTTATTTGTAGGATTAAATTGGTGGAAAAATGAAGAAGTTTGGAGCTAAAACAAATTAAAGATGGAAGGTTGAAGAAAAAGAAAATCAAGCAGTCAGCTTAATGGATTAAATTTAATATAATAATATATTTATATATAAAGTTGGTTAGATGCAAAATTGCGGCAGAATTAAAAATCTGCCAATCCACCATTGCCATGTGTCAAATTTTGGCAGCGAAGAGAAATAGACGGCTGTAATGTGCAATTCAAACAGCCTGCAGCTGCCGCGTGTCAGCAGTCGGAGGGTTCTTATTATTACGACGGCGGCGGCAACATAAATAGCAAATAATTCACGCGAGAAAAAAATAAGGAATCCAATTCCTTTTGGTTTTGGATTCCTAATTTTATTTGGATTGATTTATTGTATTTAGGGTTTTTTTTTCTATATCTATAGATAGTCCATAGAAATAATTATTTTAAGGGGATACTTTTTAGGGTTCTTTTCTTCTTCTTATTTTAGGGTTAGACATTATTATTTTAGTTCTAGTTTTTGGCTTGGGAGATTAATTTTGCAACTTGAGCAATTCTTGATTTCCTAAGTTCGTTTTGAAGATTTTAACTTTGCAATTCAAGTTGGGTTTTTGGATTTCTTCTACTCTAATAGTAAGTTCATGAATTCTTCTTATACAACTATGAATTGTGTTCTTTCTAGCATGAGTAACTAAATCACAACTAGGGTTGTGGAAACCATGAGCAATTAACAAATTATGAACAGTAACTAAGCAATTCTTGAATAGTGTTGTTGCATGCATTGATAATTCTTTTGTTTAGAAGTCTTTTTAACGGTTGCAAGCGTTAGAACTCGCCTTGTTGCTACTTGCCGGACCAAGGAGGTAGTTAATAAGAAAATAATTATCAACATAGATTTAGTGTGATACTATCTAATAGTCTAATGTCAATTGGTGCGAGGGTGAAAACTAACTCATACATTGATGTGTTGTCTACTATGAGGTAAAGGTAAGGGTTAGTAAATTATACACACGTAGCCGGACCAAGGTGCGGGGTGAAATTCTCTATTTGCCAGACCAAGGATTTAGGGATACCTAACTTACCACTTTGCATGTAATACACTAGGAAATGATTGCTATTACTAGGATTACCGCATTATGAGCTTATGGGGAACACATACACCCTAGTTACTTTTTCTCATTGATAACAACTAAAGTTCGAATCTTGCTCACTTGCTCTCTAAACAACAATTAGTTATTTGTTACACAAAAAACCCCCCTTTACTTACTTGTCTCGGAAATACATTGACTAAACGAATATAATTGTAAGTTAAAGTTAAGTCTAAATATTCCTCGTGGGGTCGACCCCAACCTACAAGTTGGGTTCTTTACTTGATAACTATCGCTTATACTTCTTTAGGGAGGTCTAATTTGAGCGTATCAAACTTCGCCCATTGTGCTCGGTAATCATTAGCTGGGAGTTTTACACTTTTTTCAATGTTTGGGCCTCTTTTCGTAGATTCATCTTTACCTTGTCTGTTAGCTTTCATAACGGCAAACGTTAAAATATCATCAGATTATGACATAAATAGGCATTGAAGACACTATTTGTTGAACTAAAAATGCTTCAAATGAGTCAAAATTTGAGACTCATAAGGCCTGCAGGAGCGATGAGATGTCCGCAGGAGCGATGCCTACTAACAGAGCCAACCTATAGGAAGGGATTCAACTCTATAGGAGCCAAGTTGCAGGTGCGAGCCTAGGCTCCACGGAAGAGGCTGCACACTAGAAGCTGGTACATCAACACTTGGGATTAAAGTTTGAAGTCTCCAACGGGTCTACAAAATTAATTGGGGACCCACCAATGCAAACCAAATATGATATCCAACCAATTCGGCATTTAAGACTCAACGGAGATGGCAAAACTTTGAATCGAGGTCATCTCAACAAAAAGTGCATCTCACCCAAAACTTTGTTTTAAGCAAAGTTTTACAAAGGCGCTCGAGATGAGACTAGAAGCCTTGGGATCCACACTGAAGGTCTTTTAAGCCAAACTCAACGTTTTGTAGCCAATGGAACTGTCAGAAGTGCATTCTATGGTCGTCTTCCTCTACTTTTTATAGAAGTTATCCGTTTAAATTTCAAAAGCTCCAAAACACAAAAACTTTTGTAGAATCCAAATGAACAACCAAGTAACCAAACTATTAGTCCCAGCATGTCATATATGACTTGGGGTCCAATAAGAACTTTCATGACCCAAAGTACCCCTTAGGTGTTCATGGCAAATAGGATCTCGAGACCCTAAACGAGCCACTTGACATAAGCACGATATAATGAATATATAACTTAAGTTATATAGATAATATAAATCTCAAATCATAAGATGATACCAACATAATACGTAAGAAATACACCAAATACAACTAAGTCTGACACAAGCCTTTCTTACATCATAAGAGTGGTTGGGATGTAACCCATACACCACGTACAAGTTTGAAACAAGAGATATGAAAAACAATAAGAACATCATTGGCCTTGTTCTCGAAGCATGAGGACTCACCAATCCAAATATTCAAGCTAATCAATCCCGATCTAAGCATGTTTAGGAGGAAAAGCGCGGACCCAATTATATAGGATAATAAAGGCACAAATGTGCATAAGTATATTGAATGTAGTAAGTATAGGGAAAATGCATAAAACATAGGAATGGTCATATGGAGAAATTTAAACATGATATGCATGACCAAGTTAAACTTAGTAAAATAGCCTTTAAAGAATTCATTAATCAGAAACAAGGTCAATGCATTCTTAAAATCATTTGAGAAGCTTTCATAAAACCTTTAAGGAAAGCATAGTTCATTTGTGGGATATTTACCGTGAACCGACAATAATACCACGAGAGTTATAACATTGAATACGATGTAACCCTCATACTAAAAAGCGCGGAAACAACTTGCCAAGGTAGGATTCCATAACATTCATTCATAATTGTTGTTGTGGATCCACTAGTTAGGTTATTTAAGACAATTCTACGGGTGGATGTAGTTTGGGACTAGGAAAATGATACTAAAGACCAAACCTCTATTAGTAGCAGGGCCTCCATCCCAAGTCCTCTCGGTGCTAACTAAATCCCAATGGATAAGACATAATCATATGCATATCAAAATGTTTGGAAAAGTATAATTAAACTACCAATCATATCAAAATTCATCATAGAGTAGCTCCTTTCAAATCATGATTTCATAAAACTTTCATATTATACACTTACCTTTCAAAGCATCTAAATCATGATTTCATTTATATGTGACAAAACCTTTGAGAAATCATTGATACTTATCTCAAAAATATCCATAGCTCATAAGTCATCATTTTCATAAAATATACATAGTTTTCATAAGCATAATTCAATGGTTAAAAATTATAATGCATAATCATGTTCATAAAGTAGTCATAGCCATAAGTCCATATGAAATAAATTGAAAACCATGTATTTGAATCAAATCATGCATAATAAGATTGAAAATGAATAATTGAATCATAAAAAATAGGACACATGGAGATTTGCATAAAACTCTAGAAAATTGGGTGAAATTGAATTTGAGATATGAGTTTCTTTTGGGATCCAATGAATGACAATGATAATTCCCACATACCTTAGCAATCAAAGCATAAACGTAATGGAGAATGATACCTCAAAGCTCTTAAAAGCCTAACCTTTACCTTGGAGCTCTTGGGAGAATTTGGAGAAGAACACTTTAGAGGTTTTGGGAGAGTTTGAGTGAATGAGAGAATTTAGGCTTAGTTTGAAGGATTGAAAATGGTTATAGGGTAGTTATAGGGAAAAACAACGTAGTTTAGGGGTTCATAGGGTAGGAAAACACAAAAACACCGTTACCTAAAAACTACCGGATAGGGTCTACGGTTTGGACCTATGATCCGTAGGTCTTTCTACAGGCCATCCTGGTCAATTTTAGAACTTGTTACTGAGGCTGAAAGTCGATTCAACTTTCATGAGACCATTCTACGGGTCGTCGTCCACTATATGGTCCGTAGACCTCTTTCGTAAAACTCATCTTTAATCCCAAAATCTCACTAAGTCTCAATCCCTTTTATGAAATTCTCTTACGGCCCATAGAACACCCTACGACTCGTCATGTTCACTCATAGGTCAAACATCAGAGACTTGATATTTCTAAATCTCAAACAAAGTCCTACGACTTGTAGAACTTCTATAGTCCGTAGGTAGGACTCGTAGACCTCTGCATCGGTGCTAAAAAATAAACATTTTCTTTCCAACTAAACTTCCATTTTCTGAGGTGTTACAATATCTCCCCCTTGAAAACATTCATCATCACACTATTGGAAAATAGGCCTATGACAATGCAGTAAAAACTATTGCTATAGACGGAACAACCATTGCCATAGATCTACCGCAACGGTTACACACCTGTTTCATCAGCTCGTGTAGCCATAGAGCTATGGCAACAGTTGATGCAATGGTTCTGAAAAGGCATTGCCATAGGGCCATCTATGAAAATGGTTTTTGTTCTCTCAGGCGCAACGAAAATGGTGTTTAAGCGTAACGGTTTAAAGCATTGCCATAGACCTTTATTACTACGACTATTTTCCTTATTTCACAGTATTATTACATGATATATTGCAACATTTTTATCACCTATTGCGACATCTGCTTTTTCTATGGGAATATTTGCATTACCTATTGAAATGGTCTATTTGAAATAGCAATCCATGATAAATTATAATATAATATGAACCGTTTAATTAGTCCATCCAAAAAATTTCATACACATTCATAAATTCAAAATATCCAACAGAAGCTATAGTAATAATATTCTCCTAAAGCAAAGTGTCAATCCAAATGATTAGTTAGGTTTTACATGATTAAAGAATTACGATAAGTATCAAAATGTTTGATAGCAAAATGAATATTAGAATTATCAACAATTCAAATATATTATTAAGCACATTCAAGATCGTCTTCACTGCTATCTTCTTCCCTTTCTTTCATTTTTGACACCTAAAAAAGAGGATAAATAATATCATTTAATAAATCAATATATCAATAGGAAACCCTGTCCTGCCCCATTGAAGTGTTAGGTTGTTTCCTCCACTTTTTATGCTCTGTACAACGCCAATATAATAAATTTTATAAACATAAAAGGATTATGAAAATCAAATGAGACTAACAAAAACATTGTCCAGGAGAATAACTTTCACTAATAGTTATTCATACCAAAAAAAAAAAAACTTGTACTATATCAATTTTCAGCTAAATTACTTTCGAAAAACAAAAGTAAGAAAAATGACCTATACTTAGCATCTGGTATGTAAAAGTCATCCCAATTTTCATCCTCTTTTCTTTAACCTCTGTTAGAATATATTAGATTGTCCTAATAGTGTTAAGAAATCACAACAAGAGTTGTTGACCTGTTTGTAACAGATTTCACCGCACAAAGACACAACTGAAATATTGACACCACACAAAAACAACCCTAATCACCCTCATTTCTCAATAAACAGTTTGTATGAGACTACAAAAAGACTTGCACCGCATAAAGACAGACTACAATAAACAGTTTGTAGGAATCTATAATTGAATTTTGGTTGTAGTGTATCGTCTCATGTAAAGACGATAAACTAAACTTCTTAAACACTAAAGAAGGATATACCAAGCATCAAGTTATGTATATAAATTTCAATTGCAAAAGACCCACAACCCCACTACCATCCTTTGTTTCCTCCTTTCCCTTATTTCTAAGTTGATTCATAACCAAATATACACACAATTTCTAAGCTGATATTAGTTTTATACGTAATTTTTTACTCATATAATATGTAGTATAGTTCAAATTTCTAAGTGTATATATGTTATATATGACTGACCATAGAATGAAAACTTTGAGCTTCATATGAGTACAAATGTACAATTGTACTGACCTTGATTGTTACTACTAGCAAATACACTATTGATTAAGTAAAGAGCAAACTCGTCTCTTTGCAAACGAACACTGAATCTTAACATGTTAGGATCAAGTGTTAATTCTGGATTTAGACGCTCAAGCTGTGCAATGATGTTCATTGTAACATTTGTTCCATGGTATCTTTCTGTGCGTTGAATTTTTCTTGCATTCTTTGTTGTATCCTCTCTTCCATTTCCTCCATTATTTGTTGCAAGGAGCTTGTGCAGCTAAGAGGTTTCTGAGTTCCTTAAGGTGATTAATTTTTGTACTCAATCCTCTTTTATGCTAAATGATTCATACAATTATCGAAAACTTTCCTCTTTATGTTGAATCTCCTTATTGGTCATAAATACAATACGGTCTATCTAGAATGTAACTGATTCAAGTAGCACAAGTGCAGACAATGAAGCATTGGCAACCACAGTGCAAAGAAAGAAAAATGCAACTACATGGCTAAATCAGCAGTGGCTTTAGATTTTTCACCATGCTCTACTGTTCCCAATCAAATTCCTAACACTAGAAGCATCACCTACACATTGAAGAAGTCGAGTACATCAAATCACAGTACCAAACAAAAAAGTGCAAGCATCGTTAAAACTGATCATAATAGGAACAGTGATGACAATTCTCTTGGATTGACATCTAATAATGAGACGCAACCATAATGGACAAGGGGTAGCACTATTGATGCAGCTACTCACCTAGCTTCTTCGTTGCAGGACGAGTGTAAGAAAATGTTTTAGGGATATATAGAGAAATATATAAATGAACTCGAAACAACACCCAATTATTACACATGAACTTCATCTCATGTTATTTTAGGCTATGTTGCTCAGACTCTTTGAAAATATCAACAAGTGCGTGTCGAATTCATCAAAAGTAGTGTATTTTTGGAGAAACCGACCCGGGTGTGGCATCAAAAGTGAAAAGTCCGCGCAACTATGATTTTAGGTCTATCTCATCTTCTTTTAGCAGTGAGCACCATCACTCATAATAATAGACATTATGTCATATTGGGTAGTGTTTAGATGACCAGTGTGAATTTCAATACCAAAACTAGATATGAGCACAATCCCAACTGGGCATACAAATTTCTCTGTTCTGTATTGGAAGACATACTAAAATTTTAAAGATAGTTGTATAATAGACACTCCGGAACAGCCGAACAACATATAAAATATCAACTCTAAAGATCAGTGTAAGATATAAAATCATTGAGGGTAAGAAATAACAAAAGAATGAAAGCAAAAACTGGAAACTTGACTTTTTGGAAAAATGTTAATCATGAAAGACCAGTGTAAGTTATAGCATACATGTCAGCTTCTCACCTTGAAAAATAAAACTATGAAATCAATTGATACTGGGACTACCACTAATATCATTTGACTGTAGTTATCCCTACATCAAACAATTGAAAAAAATATCAGTTTCAATAGCTTTTATATTTTTTAGTGTTAGTCTTTGAGTACTAAAGTTATCATGGCTAAGCGAAAAGACTCTTCAACGATCTCTACCATCATCTCTTCTTTACATTAATTGTATATGGAATGACAATGAAAAACAGGAACCATAAAATGCATTGTATAAAGGAATATGAAGTAATTGCTTCAAGAAATCAACTTAGAAATTAGAATTAGCAATTAAAACAAGGAAAACAAGAGTTGCAGAAGAAGGATAAGTTTTAAATCCTAGCATGTCTTCCAAAACAGAATAGAGAAATTTAAATGGAAACCACACAAATATACACAATTCTTGGACATAGAAAAATATATCTTTGTTGGAATCGGTAGCTCTTACATTAAAGTCTACATATCTGATTCTTGTTACTTATCATTTTTAACAGTTTGATACATTAAAGGGGACACCTCAACACTTTATCTAGAGAAAGTAAAATAAGGTGTAATGTAGAGAGTATCAGGTGTGAAGTTTAAGGAAATCAATAGAATTAAACCTACAATTCTACTAGCTTTGTCGAGTATTGGCTTCTACAAACTCTAAGTCTAATAAGTTGCATCCTTCAGGTGTTATTGTTATTTCAGAAAGTTAAGGGTGTAGAAGTGTACCTCTTTGAGCTAGCATGAATATAGTTGGGGAAAAACTAACAACCCAACAGGCAACATGAATGCAAATCTCATCAAAATGCATATAAACAAGGGGGAACCACTTCAAGCTAAATCTTCAAGTCTTTAAATGTTCAAATGTTAGTCATATCTCATATGGTTTGTTAGAATAGAAATAAGTATTTCCTACTTAGAACATGAATAGGAATAAGAATAAGAATAGGAATCCTAGTTGGAAAAGGATTCCAATGTAGTATCTATAAATAGGGTCTCAATGTAACAATTTAGATACACAATTTAATAACATTTTTCTCATATATTTCTCACATGGTATCAGAGCATTGGTGAGAGCAAACAAGTCACCGTAGGTCTATGTCAATTTCCTGTGACTGTTGGGTCTGATTTTGTTATTCTTTTTTCTTTCTGTGGGTGTTGTGCGAAAAACAACACCACCACGAGGCTCGGAAAGCTCCCCCGACCAAACCCCAGCCAGAACCACCGAAAAACATCACCCCACGCGCTCTCACGCGCCTATCAGAGGTGGTAATTCCTGGCGAGATCTAGCTCACGCGCCGGCACGTAAGGGCTTTTCTGATCATACTTTTTGAGAATTTTTTTGACAGTTGGGGTCGTCCAGCCATTCCGACCAGGCCCATACTATTTTTGACCAGATTCGATCACCGAAATTAGGGTTTCGGCTATTTCTAGGCTATTTTCGGTGATTTTTTCTTCGAGATTTGAAATTTCCAGCTATTTCCAGGCTGTTTTTTGTTGTTTCCAAGACAAATTTAGCATAATGTATTTTGGGTGTGATGTTTTTGGTTCTAAAAATATGGGGATCGGAAGTTATAGCCCTATAATCACTTTAGAACTTTTATTGGGAAGTTCAAACTATTTATCTTGGGCTTCCTCGGTTGAGTTGTGGTGCAAGGGTCAAGGTGTCCAAGATCACTTAACGAACAAGACTTATGAGGAAGATGCAAAAGCCAAAGCACAATGGGAAAAAGTAGATGCTCAATTATGTAGTCTCCTATGGCGTTCTATTGATTCCAAATTGATGCCTTTGTTTCGCCCATTCCAGACGTGTTATACAGTTTGGGAAAAGGCTCGTGCTTTATACACTAATGACATGTCTCGATTCTATGATGTGATATCTCGATTGACCAACTTAAAGAAACAAGAATCCGATTTGTCTACTTACTTGGGACAGGTACAGGCAGTCATGGAGGAATTCGACACATTGATGCCAGTTACTACGAATGTGGAAAAACAACAAGAACACAGACAAACATTGTTTCTAGTTCTTACTCTTGCTGGACTTCCTCCTGATCATGATTCTGTGCGTGATCAGATTTTAGCTAGCCATACAGTTCCTACAATCAATGAATTATTCTCTCGTCTCCTTTGTCTTGCGGAACCTCCCAGTCACAAAATAGTTTCATCACCCACTGTTGACTCCTCTATTCTCGCATCTCAAACCTTTGAAAAACGTGCATATCAGTCTATGGAGAATCGGCGAGGGGGAGGGCGTTTTGGAAAACCTCGATCCAAGTGTAGTCATTGTTACAAGCCTGGACACACTCGTGACATATGTTATATTTTGCATGGTCCACCACCCAATTATGATCCTATTGTTTTAAAGGAATATAATGAGTTCCTTCGAAATCGCGCAAGTAAACAAACATCTCCACCAGTAGCATATGGTGCTCAACCTAATCAACCATCCAATAGTGCTCATATTGCTCAGACATAATATGATGAGTTCCTTCAATATCGTGCAAATAAGCAAACGTCTCCACAAGTAGTTTCGGTTGCACAACCTGATGTGTTTGTTGCGGGTAATTCTTTTGCTTGTGTGTCGCAATCTAGTACTCTTGGAACATGGGTCATGGACTCTGGGGCTTCTGATCACATCTCTGGCAATAAATCGCTTTTATCTGATATTGTTTATTCACAATCTCTTCCAGCTATTACTTTAGCCAATGGGATCCAAACAAAACCAAAAAGGGTTGGAAAAGCCAAACCCCTATCTTCCGTCACCCTAGACTCTGTTCTTTATGTCCCTGGTTCTCCTTTTAATCTAGCATCTGTTAGTCATTTGACGAAAGCCCTACATTGTAGCATAACATTTTTCGATGATTTTTTTCTCATGCAGGACCGCAGTACGGGACAGATGATTGGAACAGGACATGAATCACAAGGCCTTTACTATCAAGGTCTCAAAGTAACAATTTAGATACACAATTCAATAATATTTTTCCCATATATTTCTCACATGGTTAAACCCTTCATGTGATCATGTCTTATAATGCATACTGCGCCATACTTGGTACATTCCATGAAGTAATGCAAACTTGTTCCTACATTGTTTCATTAATATAGGGTCCGATGCTCCCACTTCTCACACTCGTGGCTAGTTGATCATTCGATTAGATTTAAGAGTTGGTGAGTCCTCATGTTTTGAGGACTGAGACACTTTTACATGCTTTATGTCTTTCTAGTTTTCGGATGATGTCGGTGGTGTATGAGTTATGTCCCAACCACTCTTTGTGATGTTTGGATGACTTGTTGAGACTACGCTAGACTTCCGCTTTGCCAAACTCTTTTGGAATATAAAGTGCTACTTTTGAAATCTTTATTTCTATTTTCTTGTATGATGTATGCTAAGTGACTTGTGTAGGCCCTTTCGGGGTTCTATACGCTATGTTAGATCTAGGGTATACTTTGTGTCGTAACAATCTGATCATACACTTCATGGAAGGAACTGAGTGATAACCATCTACAAGGCATGATTTCTAGTAAGTAGGCATGATTCACTTGTTAGAGGGCTCGCCACCAAGGCACCTATAGACTACTTTTAAAATAAGACCTAAAAATCTCAAATAACACCAAGGCATGATTTCTAACAAGTAGGCATTATAGACTACAAATCCAAACCAATTCCAACAATTTAACATGGATTTACAATCAAAAGCTCAATCTAAAAATCAGGAAACCATGGCCTACATCAATGCAGACCACAGGCACTCCGAAATCACAATTCTATAGCTTTGCCTTTCTGAATGGCCTTTGATCATTGTCCCGCTCTTAAAAACAGAAGCACAACATTAAAACGAGCATTTTGAAACCCAAAAACACTACAATTGGAGATAGATAAGAAATCAAGTAAAAATGGAAATGTGGGAACCCCATTGGAAATCCTGACAATGACTCTGTCAAAGGGTCCTAAATGGCTCAAGGAATTTGTACCCCCAAAATGGGCACAATTTGAGCCAAAAAATTACCCTAGAACAATTCATGCAACAAGAATTCACAAAAACACCATTGAAGATGAAAAAGATGGAGAAATAGGAAACGTAACTTATGGGCAGGCGAACAAAGTCTTGTCACCACTCCCAGCTCAAAGCAAAGATTCCCACAAGAAATCACCTAAAATAGAAAAAATTTAGGGTGGTGGAGGTATAAGTATGACTTGGTATGTGAGAGATTACTTTTTAATTAAAAAATATGTGGGTCCCATCTTTTTATGTTCTCTTTCTCTCTGCTTAACTCCTTATTTCTCCATTTCTTTCCTTTCACTTTTTATAATTTTTCATCTTCTCCATTTTTTCCTTTCACTTTTTTCTTAAAAAAATAATCTACCACTGGTAAATTTTTCAAATAATTATTTTTCTCATGAATTTTATTTATCCAATTATTTCTATATTTATATATTTTACTGTATCAAAAATAAAAAAAAAGGAAAATAAGGAATGAAATTACAAGATAGAAAATCAAACCTTCACCACGAGAAGAAAATTTTGGTAGTCAATCAACTATGTTAACATTTAAAATTATTTTTTGTCTAACAATTTTATCTCAATGTTCATAAATATTCACTTAAATGAAATAATTATAAGTATGATAATTTTTTTGTCTCTAACAACAATATTTATTTTAATAATTTTTTCTGTAGATTAAAGTAAATATTTATATACATGAAATATTTATCCTTTTTTTGTGGCATTACGATTGATAGTTTTTTTTTCTTCAAATAATTATATCTAATCTAGTTTATTGTAAATAATTAGTAAAAAATTAGATATTTATTTTATAATAAACTAAATTAGAAAGAATTATATTTAAAAATATTTAGTAAGAAATTAGGGAATTTTTTTTATGGTGTTTAAAAAGACTATAAAATAGATGAAAAATGCCAGTTTCATTGATAGTATGGTAATAACATGCACAAGAATTAATGAATTTCACAATTATGTAGGAATATTTTCCATGAACAATGTCTTTTCATTTGATTTTTATTGCGTACTGAGAAAAATATTCATATAGTTTTATAGAATGTCATCGATTAAAAGCTCAAGGAAGTGGAATTACATTCTCGCACATTCAACAAAACTTTTGTGCCAATATGTCATATTAAACTCCTCATCACAGACCCCTAACTTTTTTACTAAATATTTGTAAATATAATAATATCTAATCTAGTTTATTGTAAAATAAATATCTATTTTCTTACTAAACATTTACAATAAACTAGAGTAGATATAATTATATTAAAAACTATCAATCATAATGTCACAAAAAAAGGGAAAATATTTTACGTATATAAATATTTATTTTAATCTACAGAAAAAATGATTAAAATAAACAATTGTTGTTAGGGACAAGAAAATTATTATACTTATAATTATTTCATTTAAGTGAATAGATATGAACATTGAGATAAAATTGTGAGACGAAATGTAATTTTAAATGCTAACTTAGTTGATTGGCTACCTAAACTTTCATCTCGTGGTAAAGGTTTGATTCTCTATCTTGTAATTTCACTCCTCATTTTCCTTTTTTTATATTTTTGATATAATAAAATTTTAAATAAACTACAATATATAAATGATATAGAAATAATTAGATAAATTAAATTCATAAGCAAAAAATATTATTTAAAAATTTACCGGTGGAAGAACTTGTTTTAAAAAATAAGTGAAAGGAAAAAAATGGAGAAGATGAAAAATTATAAAAAAAAAAAATGAAAGGAAAGAAATGGAGAAATAAGGAGTTAAGGAGAGAGAAAGAGAACATAAAGATGAAAAAGGTGGGACAACATATTTTTTAATCAAAAAGTAATCCCTCACATATCAAGTCATACTTATGCCTCTACCACCATAATTGTCACTTCAGTGATGCAACATCACCAAGTGAAATGGGTCATCGGTGCGAAGGTCAACGGACCGGCTGTCGCTATAGAAATGCTCTAAATAATGAAACGAAGTCAAAAAGATAAAAATAATGTGGAAGGTGATTACACTATGTGAGTTTGAAGTGTACGTCGCTTCATAGAGGATGATTGTAAAAGTCCATTCTCTATACACTCATGAAATTAGGAGGAGTTCATGGTTGAAACTAACACAACCATGACAACCATAGACGGCAAATGATTGATTGTGTGTCATTTGGTTGTCTATATATGCATCAAAGCTTGATGGTTCAAAGATAACAAATTTATCGATTGACCGAGTATATCTGACATATATTCACTACAGAAAGTTCAAAGATAAACCTACATATCCAGATTCAATTAATTGTTGCTTGTAAAGTTGTATGTTTCTTTGTCTTAGAGTCATTTCCCATTCATACGGGGAATTGTTGGGTTTTAAATGGTGTAAATGGAAATAAAGAGTTGTGACTTTAAAAAAAAGTTGTGATTTTTCTAAATATTTATGACTTCTCCGAAAGGTTGTGACATTTTTGAAAGATTGTGACTTTTTGAAAAAGTTGTGACTTTTCCAATAAGGCACAATAAACATATATTCACACTTCCTTTTGTTGTCTATAAATAGAGGGGTTTCCTCTCATTTTTGAAGAACAAATTTTTTGAACTTCTTCTTATTCTTCACAAACAAATTCTAGTGTACTTTACTGCCTTTTAGTGGTTCATTGACATCGTGATTTTAGGTATCGATATACCTGTGAGTAAAATTGTTCTATCCTAGGAGGATATTTCAATTAACCTTATGTATTTGAGGGGAATAATTTTCTTAAGGACATAATGTGCATTCAATTGGCTCGAATTTCTTCTTTGAGAAAAATATTTTCTATACTATTTCTGATCTGTTTAAGATTATATTTCTTTACTGATTTCAAATTTCTTGTTTTGAAAATATACTTTAAACTTTGTTGTTTCTTATAAAGTTTTGCAAAGTTAGTGTTCTAAATATTTTTGTGATACGGATTGAACAACAATAATAGTAAATTAAGCAAAACAGATCAAAAACTTATTATCTGAGAGTTAATTCACAATTGAGAGTTATGTCAAAATTCATCATTTTATGCATGTTTAATTGGCTTTTAACTTGAAGATGCATTATCATATTTTTTTTGTCCCTTTTATAATGACCTCTAGTATTGTGGTTATCATTTTTTAAAGTTGAATACTTTATTTTTACAAAACTTTTCATTGATAACATTTGGATTCCTACATTCAACCTTTTTCCCCAACTCTCTTTGCACTTGTAGAAACTACATTTGTCTTATAAGTAGGTTAGTTGGTTGACTATCTAAATTTTCATCTTATTGGTAAGACTTCGATTTCCCACATTATAATCCTTTGCCTCCTTCCCCTACCCCCATTTTTTTTTATAAAAAAAATTTCTTTTGCTTTGCCAATTCTTCATCTTCTTTTTTTTCTACTTTTGGGATTCCTTCCCTTTTTTTTATCACAATTTTATAGGAGATAGAACCTTAGAAAAATCCATAAATTTTGGTCAATGGTCTTCATGGTTTGTTAGGTTGATGTAATTATGTGAATGTCACGACCCAAAGTATACCTTAGGCGTAGCATGGTGTATAGGACCACGAGAGGCCCTACACAAGCCAACATAGAATACACCATACAATATAATAGAAATTCATCCGAATTTAGAAGACAATTCAGAGTTTTATAAAAAGAAGCGGAAGTCTAAACAATGTCTCAAAGCCATCTAGCACATAAGAATAATCGGGACGTAACCTGTACATCCTGTTCAAAACAGAAATGTAAAGACAACATGAAATAAAGGCTTGGTCCTCGGAACATGATGACTCACCAATCTTCAAACTTCTACTAAATGATCCTAGCCACGGAAGTGCAAATCTGGAGCATCGGACCCTACATTTGGGAGAATGTAGGCAAGAGTATGCATTAGTTCAAAAATGTACCAAGTATGATAGCAATGCATAAAGTAAGAAATCATGCAAAAAGGGACGTTTTCATGATATGCTACAGCCAACCTAAAAACATGAGATAAAAGAGTTAGAAAACACGAGTCATATAAACATGGTCAATGCAAGTCTAAATATTTAAAACATTCATGAGATACTTCTTGAACTAACCTTGATTCAATAGTGTGGGAGAATTACCTTTAACTTACACGTAAGACCATGTGAGCTATCAACATGGAATTCGGTGTCTACCCCACACCGAAAAGAGGTGTTTTCACTTGCCAAGGTAAGAACCATGAACTTCTAGCTTACGTGGATCCACTAGCTAATGTATATCTAGAAAACCTATGGTGGTAATCACCACTTTTCCAGTCGGTGCTAAGCATAATTCCCCAGAATATTCATTATTCTTAACTTTCCTCAACATTCATGAGACACGGATAATCACCTCTTGTATTTGCATTAGAGGTCATGGGTAATCGCCGCTTTCCTCGTCATTAGAATAGCTCCTTAACTTTGATTCTTTTTAGGTGAGAAGACCTTTCAACCTTAGAATATTTTATGTGAGAAAACCTTTCACATTTAGGCATTGAGTAATTATTGGAGAAATCCTTTCACAACAATTAACAACAACAACATCATGTATGCTTGACTCTCAAAGAAACTTACATAATATTTCGTAAGTTTTATAAAAACATGCATATTTCCATAATTCTCCTTTCATAGTTCAAAACCACTTTCAATCATCATAATCTAGAAAACATGGGTTAAGCATGGGTTCATGGGAATTCATCTTTAAAATATGGAATCTTCTCAATTTATGCATAATAGATCATAAAACAATCAAATAAATCAACATTGAATGGAACCCATGACATTGAAGAAAACCCTAACTCAATCGGGGATTTCTAACTTTATAAATTGGAGAATTTAGGAACTTCATGGAGGAAAGGACTCCATGGATGATGACTATCATACCTCAATACCAAAATCTTGACTTCAATGGTGGAATTGGAGACTTCATGACTTGAAAACCCTAGCTTCCTTCTTCTTCTTCTTCTTTTAGAGAGAGAAATATTTGAGAGGAAGACTTGTTCTTCTTTTGAGAATTTAAGAAAATGACTTGATTTTGGAAAAATTTGGGGTTAAAGCGTTTATATAGGGCTTCTAAATAAGGGTAAAAACGACATAGTATTAGGCTAGAATAATTATGAAAAGACCCAAAAGCCCTTAAGAAACATAATTGTCAACCTCACTTATGCCCCAACCCACGATCCATTGGTTAGACCATGGATCGTCCTGGTTGGTTGTGCGTGGGATTAGAGACCGTCAATTGTGGACCCCCAACGATGGACCAAACCTACGGCCCGTGGGTCCCTCGACGGACCATGGACCATGGCTGTAGGCCCTAACTCTTGGCCTAAAAAATTCTCTAAGTCTCGGACTCACCTATGAGTCGTATCTACGACTTGTGCATTGGACGATAGACCATCTTGGTGAACTATCACAAAGTAACAGAACTAATCATTTTTAGAAAATTCTAACTTTTCAACCACGCCACCACCAACAGACCATAACCACCTACGGGCCGTGGGTGGTGTCGTCTGTGCTGGAACTAGGTCGGTGAAAAACTGAAATTCTCCCCCTTCTCGATCTGAGGTTACAGTGAATTTATAGATAATTTTTTGAAAGTATATTAATGCAGTAGAATGCATTCACATTGATAAATGTTATAAACCAGAGTATCAATATTATTCGAATAAAGAAAGATGAAGGTGTTCTCTTATAGATACAAAATACATGAACAACTGATGTGGTTAAATCCTATGAGTACACAAACTCTATACCTAGAAGAGTCCTATATTCATGATTCAAAATTCAAATTAATGCTGCGTGTAACTAACTACCAAATACGCTATTACACCCACTGAAGCTGGAGCATGGTGGTCCCGAATGCCCAACTTGGCAATTAATATTTGAGACTGGTGAACACCTAAAGCTTTAGTGAAAACATCATCAAGTTGATGTTGTGTTGAAATGTGATAACAAATCAACATACCCAGTTTAATACAGTCTACCTCAATATGTTTAGTCCATTCATGATAAACTAGACTATTGACATTATGACGTGCAGATTGACTATCATAATATAAATAAACTAGATTCTAATGAAGGACCAACGAGTCTAAAAGTAATTGGAGTAACCAAATGAACTCACAAGTAGTTGTTGCCATGGAACGATATTGTGTTGTAATAGAACAAGGTGCTCTTGCATGAAATAAGTGAATGACCAAGAAATATAATATACCTCCTGGTTGAACGACGGGTGAGTGGAAAAATTTCCCAATATGAATCACCAAATTCTTTTATATACAGTGGAGTTGATATTGAAACAACACTACATTGGCCTGGTTCAAGCTTTAAATAACATAATATTCAGAGAGTAGCTAATCAATGATTCTGTCGAGCCTGGTTCATGAATTGAGATAATAAATGACCTGAATTACAAATACAGGCCTAGTAACAAAGAGATAAATTATCGTATCAACTAATATGTGAATGAGCTTAGGATCCGAAAGAGGAGAACTTTCATCCAAAGCTAAACGGTGGTGGTGCTCCATAGGAAATTTTACTGGTTTAGATTCCAGCTTGCCCTTTTCTTTTAAAATATCCAGTGTGTACTTTCGATGTGAAAGAACTATTCCTTCTGAACTGCGAGCAACTTCTAGACCAACAAATTACTTAAAAGGACCCAAATCTTTTATAGGATACCAAGATGCTAAGTAGCCCTTCAAATATTTTAAATTTAATAAACCATTGGTGACAACTATGACATCATCTACATATACAAGAATGTTGCAAAAGAATTTCCTCGTCAATACAAAAAAAAGAGGTGTCAGCCTTGGATTGTGTAAAGCCAAAACCTAAAATAACAGTATAAAACTTAGCAAACCACTACCTTGAGGCCAGATTTAATCCATAAAGTGACTGACAAATGAGGTGAACTTTATTATCTTCATCCGACTGATATCAAGGTGGTTGTTGCATGTAAACTTCCTCATGTAATATGCATGAATAAAAGCATTACGCATATCCAGTTGATGGAGATCCCAATTTCTCATAACTGCAATAGCTAAATGGGTATGAACTATAATGAGTTTGGCAATTGGAGAAAATATTTAATTATAACCTAAACCTTATACTTGGCTGTATTCTTTAGAGGCAAGGCGTGCCTTATCACTCTCAATTGATCCATCACAGTTAAAATTATTATTGTAGACATATATTCAACCAATATCTCTTTTATCTATTGGGAGATGTTCTGAGGTCCACGTGTGTTTTTGTTCAAGTGCTTCCATCTCTTATTGTTCTACATGTATTGCTTGTTTATAAGATGTTGGATCATTATGGTGGGTAATGGATGAAAGAATACATGTATGAGTTGTGGAAAATTAGGAGCAAGAAACATAATGACATAATGGCTAAAATGGACAATTATCTGAGCAAGTTGTGTTGGATGAACCTGAAGAAGAACCTTTATTATTGTTTGGAAGTTTGACAAGAAACTCTTAAAGATGAGCTGGTTTAATTTTGGAGAGTTGATGTCTAGTTGGGACAATAAGTGCTCTTTATGGTTCAATAATTGTTCTAGTGATTGTTTGACAATTATGGTGTCACTTGGAGCCATATTTAGATGTATTGTGCATGGATTGAGAGATTCTTGTGATGGACTTTAGCTTGGAAAAGTTTGATCATGATCATCAATCGACAATGGAAAATGTACTCGTGGTTGCTTTTTAAGAGAAGAAATAAGATTTTCTTTATTAGGAAAACCTCTCTCATGAAAATTCATGTCACGAGAAACAAACATTTGATATGTTTTCAGATCATAGACGTTATAACATTTTTGACCATATGGATAACCTAGGAAAGTACAAGGTCTGGCTCTGTCATGAAATTTATCACAAAGTTGTTGAATAACAGAATGATAATAGGGGCATCCAAAACATGTTTATGTGAATAAGAAGGTTTTGAGGAAGCAACAACTCATATAGGATTATTTTGGGATAAAAGGGGTGGTGGTATGTAATTTATTAAATAAGTTATTGTTAGAACACTCTCCCCAAAAATTTATTGGTAAATCAGAATGGAACCTTAAGGATCTAGCGACATCAAGTAAAGATCGGTGTTGACATTCTACTACACTATTTTTTAGGGGTGTAGGGATACAAAAGAAACTTATTTAGAATTCCTTCTTCCCAACAACATTGTTAAAGTGAACTATTAGTAAACTTTGTGTAATAAGACGATTGAATTGTCTTTGTACCATGGCAAGATAGGAAATTAATAAATGAGAAGCTTTATTTTTAGACTTAAGCAAATACAACCAAGTAGTTCTGATAAATACATCCACGATGGTCAAACAATTATGAGAGTTTGATAATGATGGTGAATGATAGGGACACCATAATTCACAATGAATCAAAGAAAGGCTTTTTTAGATTAATAGAACTAATAGGAAATGACATACGGATTTGCTTATCTCGGTGGTAAACATCACAATAATCATCTAACTTATTAAAATTAAAAAATTAAGTTTTGAAATAAACGACAAACGACTGAAAAACACATGACCAAGACGTTGATGCCACAAAATATTTTGGTTTTTATTTGACAAAGAGCTAAAACTAGTGCTTTCCGTTGGAAATAATAATATTCTTTTTTTACCCATGCCAATCATCTTCCTTGTAGCTCGGTCCTGAAGAACACAAAATGGAAGGAAAAAAATTAGCAACTCAATTTATTGATTGTGTCAGCTTACTGATAGAAACAACATTGCAAGCAAACATGCGTACATGTAAAATATTTTTTAATGTTACTAAAGAATTAAATATCTATATGAGATAAAGTCTCTCTATTTATAGCAAATTAATATAGGTGCAAACATACCTGTTCAGAGCAGACCTTTTTGTTAAGAAAGGTCATGGTGTCTTTTAGGAAAAGAAATGTATGTTCGAAAGCAAAATGTTCTTTCCAAGAAAATTTCAAATTAATTCCATTATGAAAATTATGTTTTTAATTAAGTTCCACGAATTTAAATTAATTTCTTAAATTAATCATATCATATATATATAAAATAAAACCCTAGGCCCACCTACATGACGCCACCACAAATCATGATTCCCTTTTAATTAATTCATTTCCAAAACTAGCCTTTCCCTTTTATTAAAATTTGTGAATTTTATGAATAGTTGTGACTTTAATGAAAATATGTGACTTTTATAAAGAATTGCGACTTTTATGAAAGGTTGTAACGTTTATGAAAAGTTGTGACCATTCCAAAGGATTGTGTCTTTTCAAGGAGTTGTAACCTTTCCGTTATGGCACAATAAACATTTGTTCACACTAACCTTTGTTTTTCTATAAATAGAGGGATTTCCTCTCATTTTAAAACAACAAAAATTCTAAACTACTTCTTCTTCTGCACAATTAAATATTCGTGTACTTTGCTCATATTGAGTGGCTCACTGACACCATTATTTTTGTATCAATACCCTGGTGAATAAAATTGTTCCATCCTGAGAGGATCTATTTCTTTAAACCTCGGGTATTAGAGGGGAATAAGTTTCTTAAGGAGATATTGTGCATTCAGTTGACTCAATTTTTTCCTTTCTGTTTCATTCTATTGTTACAAATCTTGGTATGTTTTTTTTTACAGAAATTAATTTATGCTTATGATATTAATTGTTATTTTTCAGTACATGTTTTAAACTCTGTTGTTTATGTTTCTGCTAAGTTATTGTCTCCAGTTATATTGAGCATATACACATATAGTAGGTATATTCATTGTGCAGAAAATAATTATGGTATTCAGTTCCAAGAATTCATGTTTTGATATTCTATATAAAATTCTATAACTTAAAAGTACTATATATAAGCTTACATAGTATCTATTTTTACATTGATATAAGTTTCTCACTTATCAATTGAAGGAATTCATTGTGCAAGTTCAAAAGTTACAATTGCTTTCAAGTTCATGCGTAATTTCTTTTTTGAATATGTTAACAAATTTTAATTTTTTCCTGAGACATATATCACAATTGTATAATTATGCAACTTGAATGTATTCTTTTTCTTACAGAATGCCTTTGTATATATTCTTATTTGCTTCTTTATTTTCCTTTTAATGTCGATTAAAGAACCAATGATTTATTATTTCTTGAATAATTCATTCATTAGAGGTTCTTGAGTTATGTTTTTTTAAGAACCTAATTTTTCCTTTTTTTTTAATCTATGGATATAGTAAAGGATTATTTGCAAGTTCAATGCAATTATTTATGACCACGCGAAGCGCGGACAAATTGGCTAGTTAATTAATAATTTTAAATTAATATAAAGAAAAAGTAAATTAATTAATGAGATTGATAAATAAATTTTGACTAAAAAATTATCAATCAATCACATCATTTGTCAAAACAAAAGTTGATTCGAGCGTGCGACGCTGACAATGGCGTGAGGGATTACCCTTAACCTCGTAAGAAGTAAAGGAAGCGTTTCCTAATATACGGACAAAACTTTCCATTTCTTCTACCAATATCACTTGGAACTTAGACAAGAGTAGGGGCTCAAACCCCCAAAGTAGCGGCATGCCCTAATTGTTCAGGATCTAGTGGGTCAGCCACCAATGGAGCGATAGGCTTCCATTGCTTAGAATCTGGTGGGTTAGCCGCTAGTGGGTCTCATGGTAAACAGTGGTCATGTACCGGCACTTAGGGTTCTAGGTGTACCTTTGGTTGTTTTGACAGATGATGAGTTGTGTAGTAATGAGAGGTTTCGTAAGATGGTTCAACCCCACTTTCAAGGTGAAAAGAGCGAGGATTATCGTGAGTTCATGACTACTTGCAGAGATTTACTAGAGGTGGTGGGATTAGCTGAGTCTACGTGGAGCTCGGTATGTTACTCTCTACCTACATGGACCAGTGAGAGAGTGGTGGCGAGTTTATTTAGGGTCATTGCTGGTTGGAACTCTTTTTGTGACTTGGGAGATGTTTTGCAGTGAATTTTGTAACCGCTTCATCCCTTGAAGTATGATGGAGGAGAGCCACTTGAGGTTTCAGAGTCTGAGACAGGAAAGCTTATCCATTTATGAGGCTCATTTTTATCAGTCATCTACATATGTTATAGCCCTTATTCTTGATAAGACAGAGAGGATCCGTAGATTTTTGAGGGGTTAACTTTCTTTACCCGACCAGTAGTATTTTAGGCATCTCGAGAAGGAGCTTCTTTACAGTACATTGTGAGTGCCTCCAAGGAGGCAGAATTGATGGAGAGAGAGAGATGAGTTTCAGGACCCTAAATGGGCCCATACATCAGGGCAGTTTTTTGGTGCCTTATCTAAAAGAAGGGAATTTTATAGAGGTAGTGGTTTTTCTTGCATCGAGGATCAGTACATGTATTTATGCCGACATCTGAGGGTGGTCAGACACCTTGTGGTCCTACAGTGCAAGGAAAGGGGTCTCACATTTCTTAGAAGCTACCTATGAGTCATAGTAGTTATGGCGGGGGGGGGGGGATCCAGTTTGTCATAGTCATCCTCATATTAGAGACATTGTTATAATTGTGGAGATCCAGACCATCTTTCATGGCAGTGATCTATTCATGGTCGGGGAGGACCTTATTTTTTAGGCCACATTAGATAATTGACGGCTTAGAAAAGAGTTCGAGGTAGAGCTCCGATTGGTAGAGGTAGTTGAACTCTTGGTGGAGGTTAGGTAATTATCGTACAATTTAGCAAAGTGGGGGTAGAGGTACCAACCAAGTTGGAGTTGGCAGAGGGGGTTCATTTTATGCATTCCTAGGGAGACCCTAGCTCAGGCTTCAGATACAGTTATTACATATATTGTCTAGTTTGCCATTGATTTGTGTTTATTTTTATTTATCCTAGATCTACTTTCTCGTATGTGTCTGCATATTTTGTTGATGGGTTTGATGTGATGTGTGATATCATATATGTGCCTATTTGTATTTCTACACCCATGGGTGTTCCCTTAGTGGTGGATCGAGTGTATCAATCTTATCTTATTTATTTGATGGGGTATGAAACTTGGGTAGACTTGATCATCTTGGGTATAGTAGACTGATGTCATCTTGGGTATGGATTGTCTGTCTCCTTATTAAGATATTCTTGATTATAATGTTAAAGATGTGAACTTAATAATACCGGGTGTTCAGAGGGCTGAATGAAAGGGCGCTTGTGGTTCTTAACCTAGACAGGTTATCTCCTTTATTTGTGCTTAGAGATTGGTGGAAAGAGGGTGTTTATTATACTTAGCCTTCATCCAGGAGACTAGACTTGATCCACCTTCTATGATTCCATTCTGGTGTTTCAAGAGTTTCCAAATGTGTTTCGTACTGATCTTCCACGTGTTCCTCCCGATAGAGGTATTGATTCCGCTATTCATTTGGAGCTGGGAACTAAGCCTATTTTTATTTCTACTTATCGTATGGCCCCAACTGAGTTGAAGGATCTAAAGGACCAGTTACAGGACTTGTTGGGTAAGGGGTTTATTCTCCCTAGTGTGTCTCCTTGGGGTGCTCTGTATTATTTGGGAAGGAAAAGGATAGGACTATGAGGATGTGTATGGACTACACATAATTAAACAAAGTGATGATAAAGAACAAGTACCCTCTTCCATGTTTTGATGACTTATTTGATCTGGAGTATCGATGTTTTGTAAGATAGATTTGAGGTCCAGTTATCATCATTTCAAGATTAGGGCATCGAATGTCCTGAAGACAGTGTTTCAGGATTAATATGATCATTATGTGTTTCTAGTGATGTCCTTTGGGTTGACTAACTCCTCTACAACATTCATGGAGTTGATGATTATGGTGTTTCTGCCTTACTTGCATTCATTTGTGATTGTCTTCATTGATGAAATTTTGGAATACTCTAGAACTGAGGAGGATCATGTTTGACATTTAAGGATGGTGCTTTAGAGGTTGAGGGAAGATAATTTGTATGCAAAGTTCTCAAAGTGTGAACTATGGCTTGATTTTGTGGTATTTTTGGGACCCATGGTGTCCAAGGAGGGAATTAGAGTGGATCAGGCCAAGATTAAGGCAACTAGAGGCTAGACTGAACTACTACTTCTACCGAGATTCAGAGTTTTATGGGATTAGTTGGCTATTATACATGGTTTTCTTAGAGTTTCTCTATTATTGCAGCCCTATTGACTAGATTGACTCGAGTGTGGGTTTCCAATTTTGTGATGAGTGTGAGGAGAATTTTCAACAGTTCAATACTTTGTTGACTTCGTCCCCTATGTTGACTTTACTTGAGAAGGGGGTGGACTTTACAGTGTATTGTGATGCTTCAGGATTTGATTTGGCTAGTTTCTTGTTTTAAAAGGAGAAGGTGATTGCTTATGCTTTGTCACGACCCAGGGGTACCCCCTAGACGTAACATGGCGTACTTGACCCCGAAGGGGTTTCATACAAGCCCTTAGCATAATCATAACATAAGATAATAGAAAAGTATGGAAAAATTTAAACTTCTTTAAAACCATACAATCAAAAACATTTTCATAAAGCAAGCGCAAGTCTTTACTATAACCTTGTCTCAAACTATCTATTAAACTCTTGAATAAAAGACTTGGGATGCAGCCCATACAATGTCTAAAACATAAAGAAATGACATAAAGGAATAATGGGTTTGTCCTCGAAGCTATGCGGACTCGCAAAAATCTTCAACTCTTCTTGCCCCTTAGAAACCTAGCCTTCAAAGGAACTCAATCTCCAATACCCTACATTTGATTAGAATGTAGGCAATATGTGTTAGTACAAAATGTACCAAGTATGAAAGCTAGCACAACATCATAAGAGCATCTTTGGTTAGTCAACATAAGACATAAGCATAAGAGATAATAACATAATCATAGCATAATCTCCAACATAAGCATCATATCATCACAAGTCAACATAAGACATAGTTAATGAGCATAGGAGATAAATCATAATCATAATAAGCCAAATCTTCAACATAGGCATCATATAAGCATAATTGACTCATAGTCATCTCTACCATAATAGAACCATTCTCAAGTAACCTCAAAAGCATACAAGTGCAAAGCAAGGATATCATCCCATAATACCAATCAAGCCAAGTATCCCTTTTTGGTCATCTTAATCATAGCCTATATACATGGTCAAATCTCTAAGCTTCTCTATTCCATAAGGGCATCATACTCCTAAGTAATCTTAAAACACACTTGTGCAATGCATGAAAGGAACCCCATACTACCCTTCACACTAAGCATAACCTTGAAGTCATCTTAGTCATATCCACCCTCTTTTGGCCTCATTATTAACTTGACTCTCATACCTAAGGGAATCTCTCACCTTTAGTCAACTATAGCTAGGAAGGGCAACTATAGCACAATCCTATCTCAAGACTTCTCTTTAATAACCCTAAGTCATACTTGTGCAATGCATGCATAGCACCCCACAATACTATTCATGCTAAGTACCACCTTTCGGTCCTCATACTAACATAACACTTCTTGGTTTGGAACCTAGTTCCTCTCTTTACTTTAGAACACTAGGAGGTACTCTCTTAAGCACATCTTAGTTCATCTCTCTTTAAACCTTGGAACACTATGATATACTTCCTTAAGAACATCTAAGTTCATTACTAACATGGATCCTATGAGACACTTACTTAAGCATGTCTAAATCCATTTCTACTTTGAACACTATGATATACTCCCTTAAGTATGTCTAAGTTCCTTTTTCACATGGACCCTATGAGATACTTCCTTAAGCATGTCTAAGTCAACTTATACTCTTGAACACTATGAGGTACTTCATTAAGTAAGTCTTAGTTCAATTATGCTTTAGAACACTATGAGATGCTTATTTAAGCATGTCTTAGTTCATTAGATATGAAGATTGCTACTAGAAACCTTAACTCAACTACACGAAGGCTCCCATCTCATGAGACCTAACTTTGGGAAAACCCACACTCTACTACGCAAGAGTTCCCACTTTTACTTGGATAGTCCTCACATCAATTAGATGTGGTTCTCCTTTCTACTTGGAGCCCGGACCCTATCTTCTGTGACACTCCATCTCATCTTCAATATCCACTTGAGGCCAAGCATACACCCCAAGATTTACTTGTTAAGCCTTGATTAACACTCATCTCTCATGGAAGGATGTCCTTGACAATCAATCCATGTTCAAGTGGTTCTATCACTTATACTTTCAAGCATTCATAAGGTAGGTTAGGTGAGTATAGGCCTTTCACCACAATTCTACCTATTAGACTTCTATTCTCTTTTAGACTTTACTCTCAAAGCCTTAACATCAATAGGTGATCACATTAGCTTCATTCTAAAGCCATAACTATTATTATCTCAAGACTTACTCTCAAGGTTTCTTTCTTAATCTCTTCTTTATACCTAGGTTCTCAAGATATTTTGATCACATATTTCATTACTAGGTGATTCTAGTCACAATTGGTCATAAAGGTTCAGATTCAACTTAGCATGTCAAGATTTATCATATACAATAGAGTCTAGTTCAATTCATGATTATATGTTCCTAACTTTGAACAATTACTACACATGACATTGATTTAGGAAGATCACTCATGAACCTTCAATTCCATCTCTAAAGGCATAACCCACAAATATCACATTCATCAACTTAGATTAGGGTTTACCATAGAAATCACATAAATTCATCATAATATCACTAAACAAAGATTAATAAATCATAATTGGGTATTATCCACTAGATTGGAATCATACCCAAGCCCTACCCACAATGCAAGCACAACCCTAGCTAGAATTGGGGTTTTGACTCCACAATTGGGGGAAAACTTAGGGGGCTCTATGGGGGAAGAAACCATAGATGAATAAGCTAAATATAACTCTTTTCAAAGCCCTAAATAAATCTCTCAACAATGGAGGATATTCTGCCCTCTTCCTTCTCTTCTTCTTCTTCTTCACTTCTAGAGAGAGAATTATTTGGAGAATATTTTGGAGTCTTAGATGAATGAGTTAAAATGATTTAGTTTTAGGGGTCCATTAGGTATTTATAGATGGTTTATTAATAACTAACCGACCTAGCTTAACCCCTAATTAATTAATAACTTAACCCCTAAACACTTAACTAAAAACTAAAATAAAAAAATTTGTCATGACCTACGGACCCCCACCCACGGACCGTGAGTGGGTTCACAGCTCATGCTGGCTTCTTCGTAGGTGATTGCTGTGGCTTAACATAGTAGGTCTTTTCAGGCCTTGACCCACGACCCCCACCTACGGCGCGTGGGTCCACCACTGGCTGTAGGTGGCCAAACGTAGGTGCTGAAATTTGACAGCTTTTGGGCTGTCTTTTGGGTCCTCCCCAAGGACCCCTTGGGTGGTTCTGGTGGGGGGGGTCATACCTTGATGTATAACCCCTAAACCTCCATCCTATGTACGAGAATCATTTTTACAACCTTTAATCCTCACACTACACTCCAAACCTCTTACAAAAGGCTCTTGAACTCACTAGTTCAACTTGCTAGTTTCCGGGGTGTTACATGCTTGTAGGCAGTTGAAGACCTATGAGAAGAACTACCCTACTCATGATTTATACCTAAAGGTCATGGTATTTTTGTACCTCACTATTTGTATGAGGTACATTATGAAGTCTTTACCTATCATCAGAGTCTTTAGTACATCTTCAGTTTGAGAGATATAAACTAGAGGTAGTATTGATGGCTCAAATTGATGAAGGACTACGACATGAATAGCCTATATCATCTGAGGAAGGACAATGTGGTGGTCGGTTTTTTGAGTAGGAAGACTCTTATCATGGGGAGTTTTGTTGCACTAAGTATTGAGGAGAGACCGTTGGCTCGGGACTTTCAAAGATTAGCTAACTGTCTTGTCTGATTGCTGATTTCAGAGGAAAATGGTGGTATGATTGCTTTTATTGAGCCTCTGTCTTCTTTGGTTGAGCAAATCCATGAGCGCCAGTTTAATGATTAGAAGTTATGCCTTATTCAAGACAAGGTGTTGAGAGGTAAAGCTAAGGAGGTTGTGCTTAATTCTGATGGAATGTTGAGGACTGGAGGTAATATTTGTGTGTCCAAGGTAGGTGAATCAGTTAGATTTAATTTGGAGGAGGCTCACTATTCTCAATATTCTATTCATTCAAGAGAAGCCAAGATATACCATGATTTGAGTCAACACTATTGGTTTGGTGGTATGAAGAATGATATATCAGTTTTTGTGTTGAGGTGTTTGACTTGCGAACAAGTCAAGTGTGAGCATCGGTATCCTTGAGGTGTGTCTTAGAGGATGCCCATTCCTACTTGGAAGCTTGAACTTATCACCATTGGCTTTGTTGTGGGTTTGCCTACCACTGCGGGTGGTTCTAACTTTATTTTGGTGGTGGTTGACAGGTTGACCAAATTCACCCATTTCATCCTAGTTCAGGTGAAGTACTTGGCGAAGAAGTTTTCTCAACTCTACATCAACTAAACAGTCTAACTTCACAGGGTGCTTGTTTCTATTTTGTGCGATCGAGGTTCACTATTCACTTCTGGAGAGTCTTACAACATCATTTGGGTACTCAATTAGACTTGATTACAACTTTTCACTCTCGGATGGATGGTCAGTCTGAGGGGTTGATTTAGGTGTTGGAGGACATGCTTCAAACGTGTTTGATTGACTTTGGTTTTCATTGGGATCAATACTTTCCCTTAGCTGTGTTTTCCTATAATGAAAACTATCACTAAGTATTAAGATGGGCCCATTTAAGGCATTATATGGTAGGCGGTGTAGATCTTTGATCGGTTGGTTTGACATAGCAGAAATTGACTCATTAGATACAAATTTACTTAGAAATTCCATGGAGCAGGTTTCTATGATTCAAGGTAGGTTGTTGACGGCTTATAGTATATAGAAGAGTTATGTAGATATGAGGGTTTGAGCTTTGGACTTTATAGAGGGTGATCATGTTTGGTTCTGAGTGTCACCCATGAAGGGTGTGATGAGATTCAGGAAGAAAGGCAAGCATAGCCATTGATTCATTGGTCCTTCTGAGATTATGAGTCGGATTGGAGAGGTCGCCTATAAGTTGGCCTTTCTACCTAGCTTGTGAATTGTGCATCCTAATTTCCATGTCTACGTGCTTAGGAAGTATGTGTCGGATGAGTCTCATGTGTTTTCACACAAGTTAGTGGTGTTGGGTCAAGATTTGTCATTAGCGGATGAACTTTAGTGAAGGTACAATGGAAGCACTGTTTAGTTGGAGAGGCGACTTGGGAGATGGAGTCCAACATGCGTTCTATATATCCTCTATTTTTCAAAGCTTCATGTACTTTTTTTTTACCTTATGTTCGAGCATGAACATGGTTTTTAGTGGTAAATAATGTAATGACCTGAAATGTCATTTTTGAAATTTTTTATAAAATTATTATTTGACCCCTCCTTATAGTTTCCTCGAGTCATTTGTAATCACTGTGCGGAGTTGGTTTTTAAATTTGAGTGGAATGTTATGATTTCAAAATTTATGAATTTTGCAAGGCTAAATTTGTTAAAAAGTGGTTTTTGGCAACAATCGGAGTTTCAATTCTTATAATGGAATTCCACCAATTCCATAAGCTCCTACAAGTGGAATTTTGTCTAGGAGAGTCGTTGGTTTTAGATTCAAAGTTGTTTTATGGATTTGAGGTCTTATATTGGAAGTTGATCTGATTTGAGTCTTTGGGTTGACTTTGGTTAACATTCGGAGTTCGGATGCTCAAATCAGTTTTCTGATGGTTCTACTGGATTTTGGAGATGATTTTAGGCCTAGGAGAATTCTTGGTTGATTTTTTAGAGGTTCTGAGGACAATTTAGTCTTTTTGAGTGTCATGTTAGTTAATTGCAACTTTCACGAGTTTCGGATTAAGGAGACTTCATATCCATATTTTGATGGTTTCATTGAGTAAGGAAGGTCAAGTTTAGTTGCGTAGCATATTTAGTTTGTTTGTACGAGATTTCGAACGAATCCCGATGGTGCTTTTAGAATTCGGCATTTGCTAATTTTTTGTTGTAATATGATGTCCCATGCAGCATTCGCAGAGCTTGATCGTATTCACATGTTGTCTAAGGATTTAAACGGGAGATTCGAGAGGTAGATGCTTATCACGTCAGCGGACCCTCTTGTTCTTTTATTATATTAATGCTCTACTCGAGAAACAATGACATTTAGACTTATATTTTGCTTATTTCTATTGTAATATATTACAGGCTTTTACATGTGACAACTAGGTTTTGGTTGTTTGTTTAAGTTGACTGTGATTTTGTCACGCCCCGAGCCTACATCCTGGACGTGGCAGGCACTTGAGAACCATCACTGGTCCCCAAGCAAACCCTTGGCTTGGCTGACTACTTAGCGGAACACTTACTCAAAGGAACTAGGAACTTCAATTACATAATTAAACTTAAAATGTCTCAATTAAAACTTAACTCAATAATGATCTGAAACACTTATGAAGTCAACATCAGCTGTCTCAAAACATTCTCAACAAGAAGGGGAAAATAAAGAGACTCATCAATGTCTAACTATCTATAAAGCCTCTAAATAGTAAGATAGATGTTGGGACAGGACCCCCGACAACTTAACCAAAATAGGAAAATAACTGTGAATCCCTCCGAAAAGAAAAAAAGGCTCATCAAAGCTAGCTGAAGTGCAAATAGTATCAACGAAGTACCAGTTGATTACCCTGAAAACCTGTATCTGCATCATAAAAAGATGCAGGTCGAATGACGTTAGTACATTGAATGTACGAGCATGTAAGGGGGAAATTAAAAACATAGACCACTGAAATGGTAAAGTTAGAAGACATACTCATGTCAACTCAACTCCAATACAAAAGAAACAATTATAGATATATATTTAAAACATTATAAAATAGGAGATATAAAATCAATCATGTATAGAAATACAATAAGATACTTTTTACTCTTATTTGAGAGATTCTCTCACCGACAACTATCACTATGAGCTACGTGATGATACAACCTCTCACTCACACTTACTAAACTGTCCTATACATTTTAGGGATATAGAACACCTCAACTATGTGGATCTACTAAGATATGATTTAAAGAAATAGGGAATCGTCTAAAAAGTACGACCATTTACCCATATTGACTACATGGTTTATGAGGAATTTGAGTTGTCTGAACTCATCCCCATACCGGTGCTCAATACTACTCCCCATAAATATATATTTGTTCATGCTAAAATGTATAAAATATAATTGTTTCTCAATTTGAGGTAATTACTCAAAAGATCCTCGTAAAAGAGGTAATACTCTGAAACATCTCTAAACTCATAAACTCATTTAGAAATTAATGTTTCTCTCTCTTTTAAATGTAAAATTGTTACATTTGGGAATACTTTGTTCCATTATAATCTTTTCAATCATGAATGCAACTCTTCTCATTCTCATAATTATTTGCTCAAGAGTTAGTTCAAAACCATTGTTGATTACAAAAGAATTCTCAAAATGAGTCAAAAAGACCTCTTGAACTTTTTTCTTAAACTCACTTTATTTTGGAATGTAAGTTAATACATATGATTGGGACATGTAGGATCTCTCAATGATTAATGGAGACTTTAGAAGCTAAAACAAATAAGAGAATGTAGTCACAGTTCAAAGAAACACATCCGAAAATGAAACACGGAAAGAAAAGGACCACGCGATCCTAGCATACTGAGTGGCGTAGGGTGTCAGGCCCTAAACTACTGGCCTAGGTTTGGAGTGCACTGCTGGTGTGGTGTGCCAGGCTCCAAAATACTGGGTAGTAGTTTGGGCACTATGGGTGGCGCGCCGCGCCACACCTCTTCCCAAAATCCCAATGAATTTTTCTACTCCAATTCGGGTCCTAACTCATATAGAATCGAGTGATTTCTTCTAAACTCTTTTTGATTCACAAACCCAACACGAATTCATAAAAATAACACTAATTCTCATCAAGAATCACAAATCATGCTCAAGATCCTCAACCCAAGAAACTTAAGAACTTCCATTGCTAAAGAATGAAATAACACTCAAGAACCAATCAAGAATCTCTTAATATAACGATTTCATGGATGAATTTTGATGTATCATGTGAGGACAAATGAGTCTATCACTATGGTATACCTCACATACCTGGAAGAACGACGTTCTTGGCGAATTCCACAATTCTTGAAGAACTCTTGAACTCAGCTCCCTTTCTCCTCTTGAAACTTCGCTCTAAATCCCTAAGTGTTTAGGTACGTGAAAAGTAACTTAGTGTTTGATTAGACCCTTAATTGGGTCAAGAAAAACGTTCTAAGACAAGTGGGAAAAAGGAAAAGACCAAAATACCCTTTCCTAAAATGAATGGAATGCCTTAAATAGAGAGGCTTCACTCAAACAACATAACTTTTTACTCTGAGCTCGAAATTTAGCAAACTTGGCGGCGTTGGAAAGAGGACTCAAAGACCTTTGATTTGATAGCTCAAGGGCCACCTAATTATGTATGTGCTGAAAGATATGGTGATTGAAGTTGACCTAAAACTAAAAAATGATGAGTGACTTGCACAAATTTCTTTTTAGCTCTTTCGAAAACTGAGGTGTTACAGATTTCTGCATTATTATATGGTGTTAGACTTTTATCCTTGTTTTATTTATGAATTTAATGTTATGATTTGGTTATTAGGCTGCCTTGTCTTGGTTGGATAATATGAGTGTCATCACGCCCAATTTTGGGTCGTGACACTTTTGAATCCAAAGGTTTGTTTCCTAGAAGAAGATCAACCAACTCCCAAGTATGGTCGCTAAAGATTGAATCAATTTCAGCATTGACAACTTCTTTCCAAAAGGATGAGTTTATAGAGGACATAGATTCTTTGAGTGTTTGAGGCACATTTTCTAGAAGGGATGTTACAAAATTGGATCCAAAGGAAGTAGATGTCCTTTGACATTCATTACGCCTAAGAATCTCTTTATTAGGTACATGTTTCTTTGGTTCTTCTGGAGGTCGTTTAGACCCTTCACTAGACAAATCAAGTATAATGTTATACTAATAGATGTGTTCAAAGAAGTTAGCGTTGTCTAATTCAAATACTGTATTATCATGAATATTTGAATGTTTGGACTTATGAACTATAAATCGACATGCCTTACTATTTGTGGAATATCCAATGAAAACACAACCCACATTCTTAGATCCTATTTTGACCCTTTTAGGTATAGGAGCTTAGACTTTGTCTAGACACCCCCACACTTTAAAATATTTTAAGTAGGGTTTCCTTCCTTTCCATTTCTCATATGGAATGGACTGTTTCTTGTTGTGGGGTACTCTAGTGAGTATTCGATTTTGTTGTAAGGATAGCTTTCCCCCACAAGTTTTATAATAAACTTGTACTTATAAGTAAGGCATTCATCATTTCCTTCGAAGTTCAATCTTTGCTTTCCACAATTCCATTAGATTGAGGTGAGTAAGGGGAATACTTAAATCTAATGGAATATATAACAAAACTAGATACAAAAAAGGTTATGTGGAACCTCTCTTAGGCCACTTTTGCTATTTATCTTTTTTGTTTTTTTTGGGACTATTTCTATTATATAAGTCTCTCAGAACATTTGCTTAAATTCTACATCACTCTATTGATAAGTCTATAATGATTCCCATTAATTTGTATTAAATTTATTAGTAAATGATTTTTCGTTTCCCCTTGTTCGACTCTTAACTTCCTTTCTTTTGTAATTAAAAAGAAAATAAGTTTTCCTCCCAAATCTATGAGTTTAAGATCATAATCTGTTGTCCCTTAGCTAGAATCATTTCCTTACCTCAATCATGGTGAGAATTCTCAACCTTAAAGTCTTCATTCATTTTTTCATGTTAAAGATTTTCTATTTTTTTCAATTGTAGAGGAAATCACTCTTCTTCTTTATAACTTTATGTGGTTTCATTTACCTATTAATAATTCTTACCTAAGTAACCTGAAATAGTTTATATAAGTATATCTACATATTATATAATATTTATAGAGAAGGTACTGCATCACCTCTTTTAGGCTAATAATCTTATTAATGTTTTCTTTTACTTTTATACCATGGTTTTTTTCTCACAAGTAGAGTTTTGTTGTTGAATCATGTGACTTATCCCAATTATGATTAGCTAGGGGAAATGTTATTTTCTTTATGGTTTGGATAATTGCCCGTATAGCATGTGACTTATATGAGACTAACAAAATGGGTCAATTAAAAGGGTGGACCATAATCTTGGTTCTCTAACTAAAAAAAAGCCCATGTTGCCAGAGCCATTCTCTGTCTTGCAAAAGTACAGGGAAAAACTTGAACTTATGGATCCATCTAAAACTCCCTTAGTGATGTTGGGTAAGGAGTTGCCCGAATCGACAGTACGAGCCTATCTAGGGGAGAACAAGCCTCTATGAATGCACTCAAGCAACTGGTCTTTTCAGAAATTTGTAATCAGACAACACTGTTGGCTAATCTCTGAACATATCTTGTCAATGGTCTATCCTCCACACTAATAGAGGCAAGACTCCCCATGCTAAAAGTCTTTCTACTCAAAGCATCGGTCACCACATTGGCCTTCCCTGGATGATACAAGATAGTGATGTCATAGTCCTTCAATAGCTCAAGCCATCTATGTTGTCTCAAGTTAAGATCCCTTTGACTGAAGATATACTAAAGACTCTGATGATCACAATGCACCCCATAAAACTAATGTCGCCATAGCTTAAGAACCAACACTACAATTGCCAACTCTAAATCATGAGTAGGGTAGTTCCTCTCATGGGTCTTCAACTTTCTTGAGGCATAGGCGATCACCTTATCTTTCTGCATAATAACACCACCTAACCCAACTCTAGAAGCATCACAATATATAGTGAATTCTACACCCTCTTCAGGTAAAGTAAAAACAGGAGCCGAAGTCAATAAGGTTTGACCTTTTAAAAGCTCTCCCCACACTCATCAGACCACTGGAAGCTCTTACTCTGTCGAGTCAATCTGGTCAAAGGAGATGCAATAGTAGAGAAGCTATGAAAAAATCATTGGAAATAGCCTACAAGTCCCACAAAGCTTCGAATCAGTAACTGATGTAGGCCTGGTCCAACCTCTAACCACCTCGATCTTGGCTAGATCCACCTGAATACCCTCGTTGGACACCACATGTCCCAAAAATTCAATTAAATCAAGCCAAAACTCACAATTCGAGAACTTGGCATATAACTTCTTTTCACTTAGTATCTGGAGTAAAAGCCAAATCAATCTTAGAGAACAATGATGCCCCCGAAGTTAATCAGATAAGTCATCACTATGAGGAAGAGGATACTTGATCTTTACAGTCACTTCGTTCAATTATCTGTAGTCAATACACAACCTCATGGTACCATCCTTATTCATCACAAGTAAACCAAGAGTACCCTACAGAGAAACACTAGGGTGAATGAATACTTGCTCAACAATTTTTGTAGTTGATCCTTCATTCCTTCAACTTAAATGGAGTGATACGGTAAGGAGGGCTTGGTGCTCGTCTCCAAGTCAATAGCAAAATCAATGTCTCTATCCAAAGGAACACCTAGAAGATCCGTAGGAAGCACATCCAAAAACTCTCAAACCACATGCATAGAATCCATGGGAAGTGGATCAACACTAGTAACTCAAATAAAAGCCAAACAAGATAAACACCCTTTATCAACTAATCTCTGAGCTTGAACTAAAGAGATAACCTTGCTAGGATATAAACCACTAGCACCCATCCACTCAACTCTTGGCACATCCGACATCCCTAAGGTCACATTCTTCGCATAAACAATAAGAATAGAATGATGCAGAGAAAGCCAATCAAGACCCAATATAATATCAAAGTCTACTATCCACAAAATAATAAGGTCTACCCATGCATCATACCCAACCAATGAAACAAGACAATATCGATACACTAGATCCACTAATAAGGATTCACCCACTAGTGTAGAAAAATGAATAGGCACATACATGCTATTAGACATCATATCAAATCCGGCAGTAGAAAAGGTAGATATATACAATAAATTATACCCATAATCAAATAATACAGATGAAGGTCGATGGAAAACTAGGATGATATCTTTAATCACAACATTAGAAGACTCGACCTCAGGCCTCCTCGAAAAAGCAAATCACTAGACCTCTCGGCCACTTGCAGTTTGAGTAGTACCCCAACCTCCACTTTTTAAAGCTAGAGCACCCCTACCAGAAGGCCTGCCACCTTTACTGGACTGACCTCTGCCTTGACCCCTAGCCAAAGGCACTAAATCTCTAGCTAGAGCAGCTGAATAAGAACGTTGGGATCCTGAGTAAGTCTTTAGAGGGCAATGGAGAACCATATGTCCTTGATTTCCATCTCTAAAATAAGACCTTAGCAAGGATAACTGTTGTGACGGAATAGATGAGTTATTATGGCAACCTTGTCCAAAACTTTAGGACCCTCGATATGTCTACCCCCTCTCAGCTGTTGACATCTATGTATGAATAGGCCTATGAAGCTGAAAGGGCCTACCACCTCTATGAGAACCTCTGCCTCCAGATAAGGTGCCAGAAAATGCCTTCTTGGGGTCCCCAAACTCCTCTCTAACCATCAACTCCACCTCCTTGGAGGTACTCACAATGGACCAGAAGGAACCCCCCTCTCTTGCTTCTCTGAACATATAAGACTTGATAGAGAAGGTCAAACCTCTCACAAACCGGTAGACTTTTTCCACCTCATCCAGTACAATAGTCATGGCGTGCCAGATATCTCACAGAAGCGAGCCTCATACTCAGTTATGGATAAACTACCCTGAGTCAAGCTCTCAAACATCAATTGAATCTCCTCTCTCACGCTCCAAGGGATGAAGTTGTCCTAGAAAAAACTGGAGAAAGAATCCCATTTTGCCAGAAGAGATCGAACTAGTCTAGACCTCACATAAGTCCTCAACCACTCTTTGGTGGGTCCACAAAGCTGAAGTTCAACAAAATGAACAACACAAGCATCCATCATATGTATTTCCTCAATCATCTCATAGCACAAAGTCAAGAACTCATGAGCATCCTCTCTCTTACCACCCTGAAACTGAGGTTCTTTCATTTTCTGAAACATCTCATCACATTGATGATTAGCTATTGTTAGAATAACCTTAGGAGCAATCTGTGTATCAACAACCACTGCAAGAACCACTAGTGGCTGACCCACCTAATCATGAATATCTGGAACCTATTGCTGACTCGGTGTCTGCACCCCTACCCTCATCTCAAAACCCTATGGCATATCTGTCACACCACCCTGAGAGATGTTTTCCACCACACCTAAAATCCTTAACAAAGATTCCTGAAAAAAAAAGAGCTCCAAACTCAATAGGAACTTGGTCCTCAACAACATCAAACTATGGCTCATGAAAAACTTCCTTAGCTCTACTTCTAGCTGATGTTGCTCCACGGGTAGAACCTATAACCAGTGCTACTCCATGAGTACGACCTCTAGCTCGATCCCTACCTCTACCCCTAACTAGGGCCTCAACAAGTGCCTCAGAGATAATTTCCTCTCTACCACTAGAAATAGAAGCTCTGGTACTCAACATCTGCCAACACAACTCGCGGTAACTCAACACTAGTGAAGGTAACAACACAAGATAAGAACGAATGAACAAAAGAAAGTTTCCTAATAGTCTCCATAGCCTCTCAAAGATAAGTACAAACGTATTTGTACCGATCCTCAAAACTCTACTTATACTTGCCTTGGACACACGTGACGCTTATGAACCTAGGGTTGTGATACCATTTTTCATAACCCAGAAATGGGCGTGATGGCACTTGTCTATTTCCATCAAGACAAGTCAGTCATAACCCAACGAATGAAAGAAATTCGGAAATAAAGAAAGAACAACAATAGGTGGAAAACATAATCATTCTAATATAACCCCAATACCTGGTTTTCATGTGTACAAATCCTAATACATAAAGTGCAAAAATAAAATTAAGTACAAGTCTAAAAGACTTTGTTTCTCAAGTAGAACAAAGCATGAAATAAAGTAAAAGAGGGACCGCTGGAGATGACAAGCAACTACATCTCAAAGTCCTTCAACAAGCCTTAGGTATATGAAAGAAAAAATATCAAACAAAACCAGACTCAGAACCAACACGAGTGTGGAAGCAAGGAGTGAGTACCAAAAAATACGGTACCTAACAATCTTGATAAGAAAATCAAAACTATCTTGAAAGCAAGCACTACTTTCATCCTAAGCGAACCTCCTCAAACTACAACCTGCATAGAAATCAGCACAACCTAATAGTTCATAATACACAGTTCACAAGTTCTCATGATCATAGTCCATTAGTCATAAATCAACAATCATCAAGTAACAAGTATGAAAAAGAAGGAGTGTTACCAATATCAATCACAATTATCAAATTCATCAAAGCACAATAATCAAGCACACTGAACATAAATCCACATATTTATCACGCACCACAACAATCATAACTCATGGAACTGCTGATGCTTATCGTGACCAATGACACTAACCTACAGCACGAGTGTCTACGATCGTCGATAATATAGTAACCCAACCAAGGGTTGGGGTCGTGTCCCAAGGGAGTGGTTTTGACAATTAATAGAAAAATAAAATTAACTTCCAACTTAGGGAAGATGAAACCCTTCTTTCTTCAAGTCTCCCAAAAACCCTCTCCAAACTTGATAGAAAATATCCAAAAAGTACTATTCTATTCTGGAAAATAAAATAAATGTTCGACTCCCTAAAAATTAATAACAAGTTTAGGATTTATAGAGTTTAGAAAATAGTGCTGGCGGATCTTTCGGCGAGGTTAGTCTGAATCGCCGATTAACTCGGCGATTCTCCCTTCGGTGTAGTTCGTTGCCGTCTTGCACTAGCCTTCAGCATTGTCGTGTTCTGTGTCATTGGGCGACATAGTACTGCTTTGCGGAACTATTCGGCAGAACGCCGACTACTCCTTTCATCTCCTTTTTTATCCTGCTCCTTTAGGGCTTCGCATACTGGAACGAAAGGCGGAGTGCGTCTCTTTTGCGAATCGCCAAGTGTGCTTGGGGATGCTCAGGCTTCAACTTCTTCGTTCTTTTCAGCCCTTTTGTTCCTTTTTGCCCCTAAGTGTCCATGCTTCCACTAAAACTTCAAATACCTGAAACTGAAGAGTTTTAATAAGATATTGGGACAAAATAAGCAGACACTATTTCTATCAAAATAAAGCCCTAAATGAGTCCAATTTGTGGACTCATCAACACCCCCAACTTAAACTTTTTCTTGTCCTCAAGTAACTCAAGTTCAGCTGTTCAACAAGGTGTCTCAAATAGTGCTACACAAGACTAAATCATGAATGTACACAACAAGACTCAAACTACTTATGTGAAGATTCAATTGTGTACTCAAAGATTCAAGTTGTGACACACCACTACCAAAGATTCTCATGCTCGCAATACTTGCTACTTGTGCAAGTTCAAGCTCAATAAAAAGTATCTAAATGCCCTCACACAAAGAATGATTCCATATTCACACATAGAGATTAATCAATTCAAGATCAGGAATTAGATGCAACACTCACAGTTAAAAAGAGGAACACAATGTAAATTTTCACCCATAGGTTTGCCCTTATTTTCCAATCGATTTTCGGTTCGGCTCACTGAAGATCAAAAAGGTCTTTTTAAGGCTTGTAATGGGGTTGAGTGCAAAGGTATGGTCATTTAGGCTCGGTGACTTCTTAATCCTCGTGAGATGTGCTTTTCTCAAAACATCATTTTCCTTTCCCTTATCACTTTTTCTTCTAGTGCTTCTAGGTCATCCTTTCATTCACTCTCCATGTATTACTTTGGAACCCACTTCCTTTGGTACTTTTATTCCCATTTTTCTTTTTTATAAGGTTTCCATTTTTTGTTTGGAAACATCATGGGATTGAGGGAGACTTTTCTTACACTTCCTGACTTTTCCTTCTCCTTTTCACCACACCCCCAACTTAGGCTTTTGGCCTAAGTTGGCTATTCACTAAATCACAAGTTAAGAGGATTATAGGTAGTGGGTCAAGTAAGGTGTAGGGTTCATCAAGGTTCTTCCAAAGAAAGGTAAGGCTCAAGGGGTGTCCAAAAGAGTTTCACACACTCACGGGTAGGCTACAAAAGAGGTATATGTCAAATTTGGTTCACACTCTCTAAAGTTTCCTAAGATCATTTTAAGAGTACACCTTTCTAAATCAATCAGACTAACGAAACAAATTCTAGGTTTATTTATGCATGGTTCAAAGTAAGCTAATCACACATGGCATCGACACTTAAGTCAAACAATACTACACACTTTCGCTAGTGTGTAATGGTCATTACAAGAGAATCAATTCGATAAATGACTAATCACAACAAGATGCAAAGAGTTCACATATTATCTATGCAACTTCATATGGTCCCATCGTAGCCGTGCATTCATGTTCGTTCAATCGAGAGCACTATTCAAGTCATCAGTATTGATCGAACCGAGACTTAAATTTTTGCGAAAGAACAACCACTTTCAACACAAGCGGTGGCGAAACTTTTTGAAAAATAAAATATTTTCGGAAGGGTCAAAATCATTTTTATAATTTAAAACCAAAAGGAGCCATGACTTCAAACATCCACGAAAGGCAATATATAACACAATTAAAAAAAATGGACAACCCAAATATATAAAACACGATTCATAAACAACACACAAAAGTGTGGGACTCACTACACCACCAAAAAAATGTATTTGTCCTCAAATGTAAATAATGACAGTACCCAGGGTTTAAAAAAGATAAGACATAGAAAGAGGTCAAGAAGGGTCCTGTCTTATGCAATCCCTCTATCTGTCGGGATGTCAGTGCCCGATGCATATCCCTGAAGTAAAACAATGGTCCCCGGAGTATTGTTGTATTGGTCCTCATTGTTTGCCTCTGCCTTGGCCTCTGTAGTAAGATAAGCTGCAATCATCTAATCTATCTCATGAGCTGCTCCGAAGGCCTGTATTGTATTAACTAATTTTCGAGCCCATGGAGGCACATTAAGGTCGATGGGGATTCGTTTCTTTTCCCTGGCTTCCTCGGTATATTTCCTTTGTCTGGCTAGCTCTGCTTTCTTTTCATCGTTTTTAAATTCTCGCGCTTTTATGTGCCTGGGTGGATCATTTCTCCTTGTGACTTTTGGTCTAGCCATTTCTGCAAAGACTTCAAGGATAAGTTAGAAAATAATTCTAATAGGTGCAAAAGAGTGTTTTTAATTGTGGACTCACTTAGCCAAGCTAGTTGGCGAAGTGCATATCCTGTTAGGCGAATCGTTGAAAAATGATGTACATTTATGGTGCAGACAAAGGGAGAACAAGGGATCTTTTGGTGAGTCGCCGAGTGCATTTTACCAATTAAACTGACTGCCAAAACTCACAGATTAATCATTACATAAAGTATTCAGTTAAAGCTAAAATAGGGATGTTAGACGGACCGCCGAGTAGTTCGGAACTTGCCAATCAACTCAACGTGTCTATTTTCAACCTAGTCTTTCAGATTTCACCCGCAACCCCAACTAATGCAACTTAAGCTTATATACTCAAGTTCAATGAAGATCCATAGAAACTTCTACTCCTACCGCGTAACAATTCAACTCCAAGCATAGCTATGTGGGAGTCCCTCAAGTCATGCAGAAAATACCAGATCATAATCGATAATATATCCAATCCGAGTAACTTAGAGATGCAGCCGAGGTTTTATACTATCAATCGTTATGTGAATGAGTACAAATGTTGATAAAATAACTGAGGGGTTCGATTACCAACCTTTGGTGCTGATTTAGTTAGTATTGAAGTGCTAGGCAGCAATGTGATCCAAATTCGAACACAATCTGACACTTAAAATACACTAAAAATGCAGGAAATAAAAGGCTAGAGTGCGGGTGTGAGTTTGATAGGACAAAGCAGGGAGAGAAAGTGAATGAAATAGAACTTGTAAACCTGTTGCTTGCAAAAACCGTCCAGTTCCCGCACATTCGGTGATGTTAGTCAAATTCGCCAATTTACTCGGCGAAGCGCTGAACATCTGATCCTTTTGCCGAATATAACAGAGTTTTCAGTTCAGGTTGTTGTCGCATAGGAGATCTTTGTCGAGATCGCCAACCGAGTTAGAGGTGCGCTGACAAAATTCACACTCCGCCGAGTTTTACAGACCCAATTGTTAAAATGTATTGAATCAAACGATGGGTAAGATTGGCTTCGCCGACCCTTTCAGTGACTCACCAACAAATTCTATTGCTCGCCAATCTGCACTTTTCGTTCACTCTCCACACTTCCATCTGCACAATCAACACACTATTATTTTATCAAGATAACTAAAGAAAGTAATGGGTTGTGGGTTGCCTCCCAAACCGCACCTTAGTTAACGTCACGGCACGACGCAAGTCAAACTTCAGGCATCACTCTTGGGATTAGCCATAGTATCACTAGACAAACCCCCTTGTTGTCTAGGATTAAGATGAGAAGAAATATGACCCAATTGGGTCTCTAACTGCTTGATCGAAACTGAATAAGAGGTGACAGTCTGGCTGAGGGTAGACACGTCTTCTTTCATCCCTTCCAATATTTTGTCTGACCATTCAACTTTGTTTAGGATACGCGAGAGCATATCCTCAGACCTACCACCTTCTGAATCTTTGGGTTTCTGACGCTAGTGGGGGGCACATATCTATCCTTCTCCCTATCCTTCTAGTTTAGATTACAGTCCCTCTATTCACAATCTCGATCATTCCAGCCGTCATCTCTAACCCATCCTTGGTTCCCACCTTGCCTTGGGTAGTTTGAACGGTAACCACCACCTTGGTTTGCTAGAAAATTTACTTCCTCGCTATACAGCGCTTCAAATTTCATCTTTTCAGGATTCGTGCTCCCAACCTCCACAACATTTACACCACGAGTACCAGCCCCCATGACATTCTTAGATAAAATATCAAGCTGTGTCATAATCTTAGCCATGTTTTGGTCTCTCTCATTATCCTTTTCAATCTGCTCCTTAGATAGCTGGCAAGTGACAGGTGAGACATGGTCCTTACAAGTGTACCACGCCCTGTTGATGGTTGTCATGCCATCTAAAATCTAGGCCGCTACCACATACGGCTGCTGCATTAAACCTCCAGGTGATAGATGGTCAGAAACACCCTTGTTTATCGTGTCTAGACTCCGGTAGAAGTATTGAAGGAGCACGTTATCAGGGAGACCATGGGTTGGGCATTGTAGCACCAATTTTTTTAAATCGAAGCCAAGTTTCATACAGAGGTTCTCCATTTAGACGCTTGAAGCTTTAGATGCTATCCCAAATTGTCATCATCTTTGAAGGTGGGAAAAAGCGCACATTAAATGCGGTGACCGGCTCCTCCCATGAAGTAATCAAATTTCGTGGTAGTTCAGCTATCCACTTGCAAGCTTCTCCCATCAGAGATTATGCGAATAATCGTAGCCTGACTGACTCTTGAGAGATGTTCTTGAAAGAGACTGGCCCACAAACGTCTATGATGTTTTGAAGATTCTCATAGGGATCCTCATGAGAAAATTCGTTGAAGAGACCTTTTAGTTGCAAGAGCTGCAATATAGTGCTCGTTAGATGGAACGCTGCATTCCCTTCGGCTGGGGGTAAGCGGATGGCTCCAACACCTCCCATGAGATGAGGGTCATTGACATTTGGTTCTTGGACATCGTTGAGGTTACCGATATCATCTTGGTGGCCCACTTGGCTACCATTACTGCTGTTAACATTCATGCTATCTGAAATGTTTACACAATCAACAAAACAAGACTAACAGTTAAGTTAGTAAAACTACGACTAAGAAGAACAAAAATTCTACTAATCTAAAAATTCTCAAATAACACCACTCCCCGACAGCGGCGCCATCCTACGGTACAAGTGTCCACGATCGTCGATGATATAGTAACCCAACCAAGGGTTGGGGTCGTGTCCTAAGGGAGTGGGTTTGAGAATTAATAGAAAAATAAAATTTAGTTCTAATTAATCATAGCTAAAGAACTTGTATATTAAAGGGGGACACAAAAGTGTCAAATATCAATTTGGGGGTTTTGTCACAAGTATAGCAAAAACAACAAATATAACAAGAAATTCAAGTAGTTGGGTACATGCTTTCGATAAGAAATCTGCAAGATAATAGTGACTAGTCTAAGCTTTAGATGGAAACAAGTTCCCTCTCGGGCAACTTACCCCGTCTCAAAGGAATTCCTCTCGGACACCCATTTGATGCTTGAAGACCAGCCTACACCTTACCTCACTCACTTTCTCGACCTGAGTGTTAGGATATGGGACTAGGGCTAACCCTCTCGGGCTGAACCTCATATCGACCCACTCATTAGGCCATCAGTCTAGTGGTCTTGGTTTCGTAACCTCCTTCTCGGGCAAGCCGAAAACACATGGGTGGCTTTGTATTTGCAACTACAAACCCAATAAATTAAACCACAACCACTAGGTGAAATCACCATTAAAATACATCTAACCTATCAGCAAGCAAGACCCAACAATATTATCAACACATATTTGCTAAATCACACCCCAAAAATGGGATTTTTTAGCCACACATCAAGAAATAACAAAATACACCTAAAATGATAATGAAATCAAATGGGTATAAGAAAGTAAACCTTGATTTAACAAAAAGGAAGAAGAATGGAGAAGACCCACTTCCAACTTGGGGAAGATGAAATCCTTCTTTCTTCAAGTTTCCCAACAACCCTCTCCAAACTTGAGCGACAATATCCAATCTATTATGGAAATTAAAATAAATGTATGACTCTTTAAAATTAATAAATAAGTTTAGTATTTATAGACGTCAGAAAATAGTGCTGGCGGATCTTTTTATGAGGTTAGTCGAAATCGTTGATTAACTTGGCGATTCTCCCTTTGGTGTAGTTCGTCGCCGTCTTGCACTAGCCTTTAGCATCATCGTGCTCTGTGTCATTGGGTGACACAGTACTGCTTGCAGATCTATTCGGTGGAACGCCGACTGCTCCTTTCATAGCCTTTTTGATCCTGTTCCTTCAAGGCTTCACGTACTGGAACGTAAGGCTGAGTGCTTCCCTTCTGCGAATCACCAAGTGTGCTTGGCGATGCTCAGGCTTCAGCTTCTTCATTCTTTTCAGCCCTTTTGTTCCTTTTTGCGCCTAAGTGTCCATCCTTCCACTAAAACTTCAAATACCTGAAACTTAAGAGTTTTCATCAGATATTGGGACAAAATAAGCATTTGAGGACACTATTTCGATTAAAATAAAGCCCTAAATGAGTCCAATTTGTGGAGTCATCAACTGCCCATCGTTCATGAATATCACCAGTTGACCTCGACATCAACAACACTCATTGAAAATGACCTTGCCATCACTAACACTCACTGGATATCGACATCAATAATACTTACTGGCAATAACCTCAACATCAATAACACTCACTAGAAATGTTCTTGACATCAATAACACTCGCTGGCAATGACCTAGGCATCAATAACACTCACCTGTAATGACCTCGATAGTAATAACACTCACCGACAATAACCTCATTATTAATAACCATCAAAAGTCTCATCATGGTGCTAAGAAATCAATGAAAGTAAGGAATTTCACACCAGAAGGAAGAAACAATCACTTATGCAAATCAAGCCCACAATAATGATATAAAAGCATTTCATCAATAATCACATTGGGGTTCACAATAAGGCAAATTCACAAAATATTTTGCTCAACATATTGTCTTTTCATATAAACCCTTTGAATTCATTAATATCAATCAAATGGAATAATTAAACCCAACACCTTGTTCCTATTACTCCCTAACACACACAAATGAAGGGAAATGCACAGTTCTACTAATTTTACATGGTTTAGGAGATCATTTGCCTCAATTTTAATCAAGTTCAATCAAAGATTTATGTCTTCTCTTTCCGAACAATGTCTAAATCCATACAATCTAATTCAATCAAGTATTCTCAATAAGATTCTGGAAATAACAATACTCAATTCAAACACTTGGGAAAATCGGTCAACACAACTCAAAAACCCAATTCTCAAAATGAGGTTTAAATCCAAAATATTTAACTTGAAAATATTACCCAAGTCATTTGAAACTCATTGGTGAAAATCATTTTGAAAAAGAATTATATCAGTCCATAATAACCATTTTACTAAATTCTAGGCTTCTTAAAGAAAACCCCAAATTTTCATTTCAAAACCTTGATTTGAACATTAATATTCATAAATAATAATGGGTAAATGAAGGCTTAAGTTTAGGAATTGTTACCCAAATATTTCTCCACAAAAACCTTGTTCAAGTCGCCAAACCAAAGCTCCCAAAACTCAAAAATAGTGAAATGGGGTTGATACCATGAAATTTGAAAGATATTTTGTCCAGGGGTCCTCCGCGAACATAGACCCCTATCTGCCAATGTGAATTGACAAGTCACAAATGAGCTATGCGAACGCGCCCTACACTCTGTGAACGCGCCCTACACTTTGCGAACGCGGCGGTCAAAACTTTGGCCTCCAGAAACAAAGATCAGAAAATCATCCAAATACTAAATCATTGATAGAACTTCAATTCGTTCGGAACCCTATACAGACAAAAAAATATGCAAATTGACTAAACTCGATGTATGGACTCAATGGAACCATTAAAACATGAATCTGGGGTCTTCTTGAACCGAAACTCATGAAAGTCACAAGAAATGAACATAGTTTCTCAAAAGGCCAAAATAAGATCGAGACCTCTAAAAATTTAACTAAGACATCACCTATGCCTAAAATCATCCCTTGAATCCAATAGAACTCTCAGAATTTTGATCCAAGCATCCAAACCCCGAATGTTGGCCAAAGTCAACTCAAAGGCTAAAATTTCATAAATTTCCAACTTAGGACCTCAAATACTCAAAAATACTCCAAATCTGAAACTGATAACCCTCACAGACCGATTTCCACATTTAGGGACTGATGAAATTGATGAAATTCCATTCCTACACTTGAAAGTCCAAAAGAGGCCGAAAACCACTTTTTAACAACTTTAGCTTTTCAAACTCAAATCTTACAAGATTCACAACTTTAAACTCAAAGTTAAAACCCAACTTTTAAAACTCAATAATAAAAGACTCGGGGTCAAGATCGGGAGGGGGAAAATAGTGAATGACCAAAAAAAACCAACTAGTCATTACAGTTAGTGACATGATTTATAGGTTTTAATTGGCTTTGCTCTTAACCAAATCGGTGCTCAATATAATGTCAGAATATGTAATAATGCTCATACTAATATTTGGGTTGAGTTAGTACTCAAAAGTTCCTCTTTAGGGAAAAATGATCTTTACTTTACTAACAACATGCTCTTCTTAAATTAGGTATGCTTTTCTTAATACAAATAATGCACTTGGAACCATTAGTGTTCCCTTAAAACTCTTCTCATATGATTACTTAAAATACTTGAACTTACTTTAATTTAGTAGTCAATGCATGAAAATAATTATGCAAAAGATATTAGCATTTCTCAACTAAATAAGGTTCATCTGATAAATAAGCATGAACAACAATTCAAGAACCAAAATACATGAAGTACTAAAATATCAACAATAAGAATCAAAACTCAGAATAAAGAATAAAATCCAAGTTCAAAACTCATGGAAACTTGCGGTAAAACCCTAGATTTAACTCTTATTGTTTGAATTTAGATGTAGGGCATGGGGATAAACTTAGTCCATCACTTTGAATAGCCCAACATACTTAATAATGAATCTATTGGACTAAAAACTTTGGTGGAAACTTGATTGTTTAGATAGATGATTATGAGAGGAAAACTATTTAGTTGTATGATATACTAGTTAAAAACACCCAAAATGACTTAAAATAGGGCTAAAAGGTTGGGAAAGGATCAAAACAACCCTGGAACACGTGCAATAACTTTCAAAAAAATAATTGTAGCAAGCCCTTCACGGATGGCCCTAAAGTCCGTGGAATACTTCATCGTGTGTAATGCCAGTTGTGAAACTATGGCTTCTTGATAGAGGTTCAATAAAACAAACATATTTTTAAATCAAAACTCCAATTAATGCAAACTTAGTGGCGTTGAAAAGAAGATTCATAGGCCTTTTATTTGATTGGTTACGTGCCACCTAACTCTTTATATTCTAAGTGATATGATCTCTTGAATTTGACCCAAGTAAATCAATCGAAAAGGAAACTTTCAACTCAACTTTGTGCTAGAGGATTATTATAACCTTAATTCATATCCAAATATATTCCACACTATGGAATTTACCTTTAAAACTATGAACAATTAAGATTCACCCGGTAAGACTATCACGAACCAAAGTATAACCTAGGTGTAACATGGCATATAAAACCCTGAGAGGGACCTATACAAGCCACTTAGAATTCATCATACAAGATAATTAAAAAAAGAATTAAAAAAATAGCATTTCATAATTCAAAAGAGTATGAAAAAGTGGAAGTCTAAAATAAGTCTCAATAAGCCATCTAAACAACATAAAGAGTGGTTGGGACGTAACCCATCTATAAATGAATAAGATATAAAGCAAGTAAAAATGTCTTAGTCCTCGGAACATGAGGAAAGACCAATATCTTGAATTCAAACAAGAATTAACTACCCATGAGTGTGAGAGGCGGAAGCGTCTGGCCCTACATTAATAAGACAATGTAGGTACAAGTCTGCATTAGTACATGAAATTTACTAAGTATTGGGCAATATGCGTAAAATAGACATTGTAGCATGAATGGCTTAAAACATGTAAGGCATGACCAATATTTGAACATTTAAAAACTTAAAGGAGAAAATGACATGTTAATCATGAAATATAGTCAATACATTAAAATAAGAGACATAAGAAAAGCTTTGAATAAACATAATCATTATTGAATGAAATTAGCTTTAACCGACAATAAGACCATGGGAGCTATATCAGGAATCTGGTATATCCATCATTCCAAAAGAAGGAATCCTACTTGCCAAGGTAAAATCTGTACATATCATCTTTTGCCAAAGTGGAACCACTATCTCGGTCATTTAAGAAAATCATATGAGGGCACATAGTTTGGTACTAGAGGTTGCTACTAGAGACTACCCTAGTTGAGCCTCCACATTAAAGCCCTCTCAGTGCTAAGTCAAAATTCCATAGGAATAGATAAAATTCAAATATCAATATAAAAGAGGAAAGTAAATGATCTATACCAATCCACACTTTTTACGTGAAAAGATAGAATAGCTTCTTAAACACAATTCGACATAGATGAGAAAACCTTTCACCAATGTGAATCTATATGCTAGAAATACATTTCACAATCATGATCATAAGAGAATGTGAGAAAACCTTTCACAATAACATTGTTACTTTCCTTTCAAAGCATCCCCGAATTATTTACAATAATTTCATAAAAACATGCGTATCTTTATAAATTCATAGTTCATAAGCTTCATCATGGCTACTTCACCGAAATCTTGAATCATTGATAACAATCAACTACACATCATTCAATTCTAAGTGTAGGCGGTCTCTAACAAGTAAAAACCCAACTAAGAGTTGGTGTCGATCCCATAGGGAGTGATACAGTAGAGAATTCAATTAGGAAGTAAAAATGTGTCCTAATCGTTTGTAGAAGTAAAGGTTTTGTAACAAGAAATTAAATCAAGAAGTTTCAACGATTAATATCAAATGGGGGGATTAGTAACAAATTTGTGACAAAGAATAACTAACACGGGAAGTAAACAATTAGAGATCAGACCTTAGGAATGTGATCTAATGAATGCTAATTTCGCCTAATGGGTACTTACTAATTACTTAAAGTCTTTTAGTCTCAATGCATAGGCTAGGTTTTGAATACAATAGTCATCTCTTGATCAACTATTATGCTTTAAGTGAGTTCTCTCGAACCTCAACATGCTTAACTTTACCAAACAACCTAATTCCTTAATTAACCCACTTTCTCAAGCTGGGTTTGTAAAGACACAATCAAACCACTTTCTCAAGCTAGAGTTTAAAGACGTAATCAATACAACTATCAATCAATCATTCTACTCTAATACCTCTTTCTCAAGCAAGCATATAGAGCTAAGCTAGAACTGAATTTGCAACTTCAATTCATCAATTAAAACATGAACAAATAATTGAACCCACTTCAAATCAACATTAAAATCAGCAATTAGTAACACCCATTATCTAATCAATGCATTTGACTACATGAGCACACTCCTAAGATAAGAGGTTTTAGCCAAACATAGCAGAAAGTAAGAAATCCTTACCAATAGAGTTTTCCATTTGAATTGCTAACGATCTGCAATACCCAAATGCTGAAACCAAAGCTAAAATCTTACAATCTCCAATTCTAGCTCCCAAACTTCTTTAAGAATGTTAAACAATGTGAAAAATGTAAAAACTCTCAAAGACTCAAGAATACACAGTGTGGGAACTCTGAAACACTATTCAAAAAATGAATTTATACGTTCCTAAAATCTCAGTACAAAGTCCAGTTGGATAGGTAAGTCGAGCTCGCCAATAAACTCAATGAACCGTTGAGTTGTGCTTCTTCTTGCCTTTTGGCTTGACTCTTGTAGAAAATTGTTCTAAAAGTTTAGGTGAGAAAGATCATGATCTCCAATCCATTCGGCAAGTCGTCGATTCGTCCTTTTGATCGCCAAGTTGGTTTGGAACATGGGCCACTTCGCTCAAACTTTAGGTGAGCTGGAGGCTCACTTGGTGAGTCACCAAATGGCTTTTGTGAGCTCCAATTTTTATTTTTTCCAGCTTTTCCAACTTTTTCATTTTTCGCTTCATAATGTCCTTGCCTTGCCCTTAAGCGTTCATTGCTGCATATTAACACATTAACATCTGTTATGAGCACAAAATAGGCATTGAGGACACTAAATTATTGAATAATAAGCCCTAAATGAGTCAAAACTCCTGACTCATCAACACCCCCAAATTAAGCTTTTGGTTGTCCTCAAGTAAAGCACAAGATCAATCATGTCAATAGGAATGTCTACAAATAGTGATCCTTGAGACTAAATATGAATGCACACAAGGTTCAATCTACACATGCAATGTTCAATTGTGCACTAAATCAAATTGTGACTAACTATCATTAATTAGAGTTCAAGCTCACAATGCTCACTTCAAATGCAAATTCATGCTCAACAAGTGTATTCGAATGCCCTCCTATCAAGAATGATTCCATGCTCTCACAAGCCAGTCAGAGGTTACCATTTTCAGGAATTGAAATCAACTCTCATATTCCCAATAAGAAAAACAAATGCACAATTTTACCCATAAGTTTGCCTGTATTTTCCAACCAACATATCATTCGGCTCATGCAAGATAAAAAAGGTCTTTCAAGGCATGTAATTGGGCTGAGGATACGAGTATGATCATTTTGGCTTAGTGACTTCTGCCTTCATGAAGCATGAATCAAATTTTTGTTCTTCTCATTTTCTTTCATTCCTTTCATCTTCACAACTCATCTTTGGCATATTCATAGCACATAAAATTTTTGGTGAGGCTTATCGAACACCCCTTTTATTTCTATAATTCACGGTTGATACAAATTTTTCATTTCATTTGTTTTCTTTTTCTCTCTTTTTTTTATATGGAGGGGTTCCATCTTTTTCTTCAACATAAGTTCCCAAGGATGAATTTCAGGAACTTCTTGCTGAATTTCTTTCCTCATTTTTACCACACCCCAACTTAGGCTAAATATTCAAACAAATCAATGCTTCCCAAAGGTTTTAGGTGGGAAGGACAAGGCCATTTGTGTTCATGCTTCATCCAAAGAAAAGGTTAGGCTCAAATGGTGCCAAGCTAGGTTCACACTCACAAGGTGGTCACACAAAGGTATATTAATTAGGTTCACCCTCAAAAAATTATGTCTAAGATCATGTCCTTTATTCACCATAGTTAGTTGATTGGACGAAAGGGGAAAGTTCTATGTATCATCATGCACATATTTCAAGCAAAACCTCACCACACAAGGAATTCTACACAATCATTGATCATGATTCTACAAGATAAACTCACGTGCAACGATCATTAAAAGATCCTCACTTCGACAATCGACTAGTTACAATGAGATGCTAAGATTTTACACATCGCTTATGCAAATCAAATTGCCTCGTTGGACTTGCACACACATGTTGTTCATTAAGAGCACTATTCAAGTCATCGATATTAATCGCAACTGCCACTCAAATGTACAAGAGAACAACAATCACCCATAATAACGCAATTAAGAGAGAAACCAATGAATTAAAACCAACATTCACATTCCATCAATGAGGAGAAGTTTGAACAAAAGCAATAAAACACAAAATAAGAACAAAATACAACCAAATATCCAAAATGATGTTAGGCATAACAATAACACCCCAATTTAAACTACACAATGTCCTCAATGTGCACTAAAAACTGAATGTCTTAAAACTAAAGAAGTTGAGGGAGAGTTAAAATCCCCCTGTTAGACTAAGCCTGGAGTGAACTCTACACATCTAGGGTTGCCTCAATCTGGCCCTTAGTGCCTGGCTTGACTCCAGCTGTAGATGTCTTTGCAACTAACTCCTCTGTGGGCTGAAACCCGCTCGAGTCAATCATGGATGTGTCGCGCAGTGACGCATCTGTAGCCATTCGTACTAAATCACCCTCTAGGTCCTCCAGATCCTCAAACACCACCTCATCACAAGCACCTCCTCCTCATCCGTCTCCGATGTGTCTGACTCATCATCCTCATCAGTTGTAACATCATCTTCAATCAGAGTAGCCAGAAGGATCTTAGAAACAATTGGCATATCAGCACTAGCGTCCTCGGGCACATCTACATTACACCACAACATTGAGATATCCGTGGATTTAAGCTCATCCACATCACATCAGATATCGATAATATTAGCCTTCAAGGCTGTCACATCTGCAGAGCTACAGTCTGACGTCTCGCAAACCTCCACCCAAACAGTAAGAGCATCTAAAGTTTCCCCGTTGGTCGTGATCATCTCTCAATGTGCTCTCAGCGCCTCCCAAATGGGAGCTTATGTTGCTGATATCGCGTAGTCGATCATAGAAGACACAATGACCTCAACCCTCACAGCCCTCTTATCGGCTGAATATGTAAGGTTACCCATCTTGTAGATCATAGCTTGTGTCAAGGGGGGACGGAAAGCAGTAGCAGTGGTCGGTTCAGTTGAGGTAGAAGAGTTGGGTATACCTGTTGGCTCAACCGCCAACGTAGACTGAGGGGCATCGGCTTTCATGGCATCAACATTAACCACCAAAAAGGTGTCCACTAGAGCCTTCTTCCTCCTCTACGCTAATCCTTTGTGTATTTGGCCTCAATTCTTCAAATGTCGGTCGACGATGCCGAATCACCTTTGTATCTGTCTTTGTCATAAATGGCACACCAGCCCCAAGACACAACTCACTAATCACCATTGGAAATGGTAACAAGGTCTGGTTTTATTTTTTCCTCATCACCATCTCTTGGAAAATAATCTCCCTGAGATTCGGCCGCTCCCGATCAAGAATACAACCCTGCAGTGCAACCTTAGGATGTCGGATAATTGATTCATTCTTAGAAGGCATCAGGGTGCTGGAGATGAACCCAAACTAATAACCACATGCAAATCATTCTTCTTAACCACCGCTCCCCCCTCTAGCAAGGGAGGATTAGCATCACTCAACAATGGGGCCAACCACCCCTTCAAGTCTTCTAGTATTTTGGTCTTTACCTTGTCGGCCAGCGAGTGAATGGTGCATGTGGTGCTGTCCAATAAATCATTAATGTCGGTCTCGCTGCACTGTACTTTCTTGCCTCGCAGCTTTACATAGTCTACTGATGCCATCAACCTAGCTTTCTTCTTTCATTTCGAGATCAACTCGACATAACCTGCATAAAACTCCCAAACCTATTGATACGCTCAAATTGCACCTCCCTAAAGAAGTATAAACGATTGTTATCAAGTAAAAAACCCAACTTGTAGGTTGGGGTCGATCCCACGAGGAATATGGTTTAGACTTAAACTTAATTGAAAATTATATTCGTTTAGTTAATGTATTTCCAAAAAACAAGTAATAAAAGGAGGGGGGGGGGGGATTTGTGAAACAAATTCATGATATTATGTAAGTAATCAATGAGCCTGATTCAAACTTTAGTTGTTATCAAGATGAGAAAGTAACTAAGGTATACGTGTTCCCCATAAGCTCATAACGCGGTAATCCTAGAAATAGCAATCCTTTCCTAGTGTATTACATGCAAAGTGATAAGTTAGGTATCTCTAAATCCTTGGTCCGGCATCTAGAGAATTTCACCCAGCACCTTGGTCAGGCATCTAGAGAATTTCACCCCGCACCTTGGTTCGGCTACGGGTGTATAATTTAATAACCCTTACCTTTACCTCATATTAGACATCACATCGATGTATGTCTTAGTTTTCACCCTCGCACCAATCGACATTAGACTATTAAATAGTATCACACTAAATCTATGTTGATAATTCTTTTCTTATTAACTACCTCCTTGGTCTGACAGGTAGCAACAAGGCGAGTTCTAACGTTTGGAACCGTTAAAAATACTTCTAAACGAAAGAATTATCAATGCATGTAATAACACTATTCAAGAATTACTTAGTTACTATTCATACTTTGTTAATCGCTCATGGTTCCACAACCCTAGTTGTGGATTTAGTTACTCATGCTAGAAAGAACACAATTCATAGTTGTATAAGAAGATATCATGAACTTACTATTAGAGTAGAAGAAATCCAAAAACCCAACTTGAATTGCAAAGTTAAAATCTTAAAAATGAAGTTAGGAAATGAAGAATTGCTCAAGTTGCAATAATTAATCTCCCAAGACAAAACTAGAACTAAAATAATAAAGTCTAACCCTAAAATCGAGATTTACATGTCCTATATATAAAAAAATAAGTCCTAACTAAAAAGGAAAAGAAATAAGGAAATAATGTTTTAGGACGAGTCTTCGATCTAGGACACTGACCTAGGGACCGTAGATTGACCTACGGTCCGTAGGTCCCTTCCGTGACTCAGGACTTATGCAAGTTTTCAGCTTCCAAAACATCATCATCTCTGTTGCAAATGATGGATCAACAGTACGGACTGTGGTTTGATCCACGGTCCATAGATCCTCCTCTGTAGCACCACACTTAAAATCTTCAAAATCAGGTACTGGAACCCTTTTTCTGAATCATTTGACAGAATAAACAGTACGGTCCGTAGATCAATCTACGGTCCGTTGATTGCAACCATGGTTCCACACTTGGTCAAGAATTCCCTAATCTCCTTTAATGCCTTGCCTGCCCATCTACGACACTCATCTATGGAGCGTGAATGGACCTACGGTCCATGGATCACCTCCGTAGATTCCCTTTTCTGCACATCCTTCAGCTGTGTCTCTCAGTTTCCACGTTTGAACATATTTCTTGCAAACATGATAAAAGTGCATAAAAACCAATACAAAATGGACCTAGACACACACAACTTTTAAGTGAAATGTATTAAAAATACAGTAAACTCACAGTATATCAACACCCTCAACTTAAATTCAGTGTTTGTCCTCAAGTGACGCACTAAGACTCTAAACGACACTTGTATAGAAGCAAGCAATTCGAGCACAAGCAATCACATAGCTCTCTACCCCGACTCTCTTCTCAAGTGCGAATCTTTTCTCTCAGACTCAACAAGCTAACTTGTGCAAATCCAAACATGACAAAGATCGACCAACCAACACACAATATACACTGTTTTACTATCACCAAGGTACCAATTTTCTGACAATGTAATAGTGCCCTTACTTCAAACGAAATCCCTTTTTCACACAAGGAATATGATTTTGAGTACAAGGATTCATTCAACACTCACACTCAGAAGTAACTCAAGTACCGTTAGTGCTCAATACCATAGGCTCGCCCTTATTTCTTGGCTGGTAACGTAGGATCAGGGTTAGGTGTGGTACATTTGGATACTTTTTAGTGAATTTCTGCCCTCCTTGACATTACATTAGGCTTTGTACCTCTTTTTGCCCTATTCTTGACATCCTACCATTTTACCTTCTTTCCCTTGATTCTCTTCAACACTTTAGACTTTGTAGCTCTTTATTTTATTTTTTTCCTTCTTCTTTTTCTTGAGTTTATTCTTTTCTTTTGCTTTCAACACTTTTGTTCGCCTTCTTTTGCACAAAGTCACATTCTCTCCACTCTTTTCCTTTTTTTTTCTTTTTTTTTCAACACCAAACTCTTCTCATATGCATTTTTCTTTTTGGTTTCCTCTTTCATAGCCACCCTCAACTTATGGATTTTCCATTGGTTGAGGTGCACAATACCCGATGTCGGATTAGGACCAAGATTGAGGTTACTTTTTTTGCATTAGCCACCCTCAACTTAGGCTTTTGGCCTAAGTCGAGGTGCATATGTCCAAGGATAGACCAGGGTCAATACAATAGATTATGGGAATGTGAGTTAGGGGGTTAGAAAGAAATGGTCTAATTAGGCTCAAAGTATTTGGATCAAAGGGAGCATTTATTTGATTTGGTTGGATTCGTTTTAGGCAATTTGTTGACTTATCAGAACAAAGGCCTATGATCACTTCCTAGCCTCTAGAGTAGATTGTCTTAGCAGGACTAACCGGGCAAGTTCTAGATTGACACAAAAACTGTTTGAACAATTGACTATTCTCACACACTCTTGGCACATAGTTTCATTATCAGATTACCCATTTGAAGTTTTCGCTTAAGTCATGCCATCAAGTTGGTTCATTATCATGTCACACTCAAAGCCAATACAATCAACTCCTTCTAGCCTACATATTTTTTCACATATCACATATTTTGGATGGGTATCATTTATTTTCAATAAGTTTTTGCCATCATGCTTCATTATTTCTCATGCTTCTCCACATACATTCCTAACACATGTCGGTTCAACAGAAATTAAAATAGTCTCTTGTGGTAAAATAACAAAGGAAAGAAAACCCCAAGAGAGGATTATGAGTTGGGTTACTCAAACTTCACCCTATCACTCACAATCCATTTGCCCAACCCCCAACAAAATAGAGTGCAATTGTGCCCAATGCACAAAAAGTAAAGATCAAAGGATTTGGTGAAGCAAACATGTGGCGCATATCCTCGAAGACTCAACAACAAGCGGGTGGGTCCGATTTCTCTGATCCCGCTGGAACAACACTTGAGTCACCCTCAGTAGTGCCCACCTCATCAATCACAACACCCTCTGTAGTGCTATCCATCACTCTTGCTGCACCATTAGTGGTTCTCACATCATCTCGCACAACATCAACGGCCTCAGTAACGGGCGTAGAACTCGAAGCCCCAAGGGCACTCTCATGAACCCTCTGCTGGCGCAAGTTCTCATCTACAATGGAGGCTCTCCTATCTTTCTCACTCTGTGTTTGTTCCCTCTTCCATAGCCCGAGCATCCTCAGTATCATTTGAAATGCGCTCGGAGCGAGGCCTTTACCCACAAGCATGGGTGGGCTCGAGCTGTACTATGTCCTCGCTGAATATAGTTCCAAGCACTGTATCATCAGCTAACACATCATGTGCAGAATCTGGCTCATCTGTGGATGTGACCATGATGGCATCAAGGTTGGCCTGGAGACGATTGAGCTTGGTCAGGAAAAATGGTAGATCTGTAGCAGGGGCTGGTCACTCAAGGACTCGCAACTCGAAGGCATCCAGACGGTTATGAACGGCCTGGATCTTTTGGTCCATCATCCGCTCCATCCTTGCATCGGACTCCGCGATAGACTTCTGCATCCATGGCTTCACATGATGAAGCAATGTGGCCATTTGCGCTTCCAGTTTTTGAACTTGAGCCAAGGGTACAACAGTAGCTCTGGAAGGTGGGGTAGTTCTAGATGAGCTAGGGGTCCGATTAGCGGCATGAGATGAGGAGGCTGAGGCATCATCAGTATGGGTTGGAGGGGCAGGATCATCACCCTGCATCTGCTCCACAACATCTACTAAATATGCACCTATAAGAAGGACATCAACCTGCGGTGCTCTGTGTGGTGCCGCTACATTTGCCTCATCCCAGAAGAGGCCTATATCAAATGTCCCCGTTGGACTGATCAGCTTGTCACAATGCCAGATCAGCACTCCAACTTCCCTGCATAGCTGAAAGATGAGGCAGGAAAAAGGGTAAGTGGTAGAGGTCTTGAAAGCCCTCTCATGAATCTCCACTAATAGCATGCGGGCAAAATCGATCTCGAGCCCGGATACTAACGCCGCATACATAACCGCTCTATCCTATTTAAGAGTATTGTCAACCTTAGTGGTTGACACCCTGTTTCGTACCAGTAACCAAAAGAATTTCGCCATTATATTCAAGGTGGCCTTCTGAATACCTAACCGTGGTGTGGTGCTTATCATGACCAACGACACTAACCTACGGTATGAGTGTCTACAATCGTCGATAGTATAGTAACCCAACTAAAGGTTGGGGTCGTGTCCTAAGGGAGTGGTTTTGAGAATTAATAGAAAAATAAAATTAAGTTCTAACTAGTCGTAGCTAAAAACATTAACGATTAAAAACATAGTAAATTAAAGGGGGTGACACAAAAGTGTCAAATATCGATTTGGGGGTTTTTGTCACAATTAGTAAAAACAACAAAAATAACAAGAAAATCAACTATGGGTGAGAATTCTTGGGGTGTGACCGCAATACAAGTTGAGATAAGTAGTTGGGTACATGCTTTTGAAAGGAAATTTGTAAGATAATAGTGACTAGGTTAAGCTTTAAATGGAAATAAATTCCCTCTCGGGCAACTTACCCCGTTTCAAATGCGTTCCTTTCGGACACCCATTTGCTACATGAAGACCAGCCTACACCTTACCGCACTCACTCTCTCGAGCTGAAGTTAGGATATGGGACTAGGGTTCACCCTCTCAGGCTGAACCTCATGTCGACCCACTACTTAGGCCATCAGTCTACTGGTCTTGGTTTCGTGATCTCCCTCTCGGGCAAGCCGAAAACACATGGGTGACTTTGTATTTGCAACTAGAAACATTTTAGGTTAAATCTCAACCACTAGGTGAAATCACCAGTAAACTACATCTAACCTATCATCCAGCAAGACCTAATAATAATATCAACACATATTTGCTAAATCACACTCCAAGAATGGGGTTTTTTAGCCACATCAAGAAATAACAAAATACACCTAAAATGATAGAGAAATTAAATGGGTATAAGAAATTAAACCTTGATTTAAGCAAAGGACGAAGAATGGAGAAGACCCACTTCCAACTTAGGGAAGATGAAACCCTTCTTTCTTCAAGTCTCCCAAAAACCCTCTCCAAACTTGACAGAAAATATCCAAAAAGTACTATTCTATTCTGGAAAATAAAATAAATGTTCTACTCCCTAAAAATTAATAACAAGTTTAGGATTTATAGACTTCAGAAAATAGTGCTAGCGAATCTTTCGACGAAGTTAGTCGATGTCGCCGAATGACTCGGCGACTCGCCTTTCTTCTGTTTCATCGCCGTTTCATGCTTGCCTTCAGCATCTTTACGTTCTGGACCATTGGTCAGTATAGTACTGCTTCACAGAAGTATTCGGCGAAGCGCCGACTGCTTCTTTTATCGCCTTTTTTATCCTTCTCCTTCAGGGCTTTGCGTACTGGAACAAAGGGCAAAATTAATCCCATTGATGAATCGCCAAGTGTGCTTGGCGATGCTCATACTTAATCATTTTCGTTCTTTTCTGCCTTTTTGTTCCTTTTTGCGCCTAAGTGTCCATGCTTTCATTAAAACTTCAAATACCTGAAACTTAAGAATTTTCATCAGATATTTAGACAAAATAACCATTTGAGTACACTATTTCTATCAAAATAAGCCCTAAATGAGTCCAATTCGTGGACTCATCAACACCCCCAACTTAAGCTTTTGCTTGTTTTCAAGCAAACTCAAGTTCAGCCGTTCAAAAAGGGTGTCTCAAACAGAGCTACACAAGATTCAATCATGAACATACACAACAAGACTCAAATTACTTATGCAAAGACCAACTGTGTACTTAAAGATTCAAGTTGTGACACACCATTACCAAAGATTCTTATGCTCGCAATACTTGCTACTTGTTCAAGTGCAAGCTCAACAAGAAGTATCTAAATGCCCTCACATGAAGAATGATTCTGCATTCACACACAAAAGTTAATCAATTTAAGATCAGGAATCAAATGCAATGCTTACACTCATAAAGAGGAACACAATGCATGTTTTCACCCATAGGTTTGCCCTTATTTTCCAATCGACTTTCGATTCGGTTTACTCAAGATCAAAAAGGTCTTTCTAAGGCTTGTAATGGGGATAAGTGCAAAGGTATGGTCATTTAGGCTCAGTGCCATTTTTCTCGTGAGATGTGGTATTCTCAAGGTATTCCCTTCTTTTCCTTTAAAATTCTTTTTCTAGTGCTTCTAAGTCACCTTTTTATTCACCTTCATGGATTGGTTGGAAACCCTATTTCCTTCGTACTTTATTCCACACACATTTTTTTTGGATTGAATTGAAGGGGTTTCCACTTATGCAATACCATGGGTTAGGGGGGGGGGTCTCTTTCTTGCACTTCTTGACTTCTCCTTTTCCTTTTCACCACACCCCCAACTTAGGCTTTTGGCCTAAGTTGGCTATTCACTAAATCACAAATTAAGAGGATTAT
>JAJOOR010007335.1:0-51907 GCA_036250505.1 Solanum acaule | reverse complement strand
AATACATGTGTGACCAAAGGTGAATGTTCCCTTGTCTATGAGAAAAAAGTTAAGGATGAGATAAAAAAGGTAGTAAAGATAAATGAGGACCTAAAGTGACTTGCTTAGCATGGGTGGGATTATAAGGTCTTATCTATGCATTGCACAAGCTTGCCTTGAGGTGGCTTATGTTGTGTTTCCCTTATGATATGTTAAACTAGATTGCATTGATTATGCCTACGATTATGTTGTTATCTCTTATGCTTCCACCCGATGTCTTATTATGATGTCTCTTATGTTCATGACTTATGTTATTTTCTCTTATGATTATGGTATGTGTCTTATGTTGACTAATGCCTCCTATATGTTCATGTTGATGATTTGTGCTAGCCATCATATTTAGTACATTATTGTACTAACGCATACTTTTGCCTACATTCTTATCAAATGTAGGGTTCAGCGATATTGACTTCCATCCTCGTGGCTAGGTTAATAGTAGAGCAAAGAGCAAAGATTTTGTGAGTCCTCATAGCATTCGAGGACTTGATCACCCCTTTCATTTATATGTCTTTCTTTTTATGGTAGAAGTTTTATACGGGCTGTATCCCTAAGACTTTTATGTATTAGAAGGTTTGAGACAAGTGTTAAAGACTTCCGCTTCAATTTATGAGACTTTGATTGTTATGAAAAATGTTTTAAATTTTCCATACTTTTTTATTATCGTACGTTATGATATGCTAAGGGTCTTTTATGTGACCCCTTCAGGGTCGAGTACACCTTGTTACATCTAGGGGGTACCCCTAGGTCATGACAATGATATACAAAATGGGCGACCCCACCCATTCGTATAATGTGAGGGCTTCTCGAGTTCAGGCAGATGTGCCATCTTTGATTGATAGAGTCATAGCTGCTACACTTTCTCCCATATGGGAGGAGTTGAGGGGACAACGGGAGATGATTACAGCTTATGGCCTGGCATTGGATGCTCTCACTGCTCGGGTGGAGGCGTGTGAGTGGTGTAATGGACAGTCTTCTGAGTTGACAACCTTTAAGGCTGATATTGTTGGACTCTGACATGATGTGGATGAGTTGAATCCCACCGACATACTGATAATGTGAGGCAATGTGGATATTCTCGAGGAACCCAATTTGATTATACCAGCCCCTTCTGAGATCCCTCCAGCTACTCTAACTGGAGATGTTGCTGTAGCTGATGATGATTGAGGGTCTGACACAATAGAGATAGATGGGGAGGAGCTAAAGGCTCATGATTAGGCAATGTTTGAGGATTTAGAGGATTTGGAGGATGACTTGGTACTTGTGGCCACTGAGGCCTCACTGCGTGACACATTCATAATTGGCTCTAGTGGGTCTCAGCCCATAGAGGAGATAGTTACACGGACCTCCAGAGCTGGAGTCGAGCTAGCACTGATGCCCCGGTTGAAGCCAACTCAGATACATGGAGTTCACCTCATGCCTTGCCTGAAAGGGGGATTTTCACTCTCCCTTCATTTTGTTTATTGTTGATATAATTCAATTTTTATTTCACATTGAGGACACTACATAGTTATTTTGGTGGGGTGAAGGTATCTTGCTCACACCTTAGCCGGATTCAAAACATTCTTATACCTATCCTTTAGTTGTAGTTTGTTTTTATTTCGGTCTTTTGGATATTTTGTTGTTTTGGTGCTTTTTGTTCAAACTTCTCTATGAATGCTTTAATAGTGAATGTTGGTTTGGACTCATTGGTATCTCTCTTGTTTGCTTGATCGTGAATGTTGCAAATGTTCCCTTATACATTCGAGTGTCAGTTGTGGTCAAGACTGATGACTTGAATAGTGTTATTGATGAACAATATGTTTGTTCAAGTCCAAGAAGGAAATTTGAGTTGCATAAGTCATGTGTGAACTCTTAGCATCTTATTGTGACTAGTCAGATTGTCAAAGTGAGTCTTGTAATGATGGTTACAGGCGAACTTAACTTGTAGAGTTGTGATCGATAATTGTGTTGAGTGTCATATGTGGTGAGGCTTACTTGAAAAGTGTGCATGATGATGCCTAGAACTTGCCCCGTTGGTCCGATTGACTAGCATTGGTGAATGAAATAAATGATCTTAGGCATAAATTTGTGAGAGTAAACCTAATTGATATACCATTGTGTGACCAGTTTATGAGTGTGTGAGCCTAGCTTGGCACCATTTAAGCCTAAACTTTTCTTTGGATGAAACATGAATGCAAATGACCTTAATCTCTACACCTTAAACCTTCGTGACCAATTGGTTTGTTTTAATAGCCAACTTAGGCTAAATCGAGCAAGAAATTGAAAATTCGTCCTTGAAGGCATGTGTGAAAAAATGATGGAACCCCTCTATATAAAAAAGAGAGAGAAAATGGAAAAAAGAGAAAAAGAAAAGAAATGATAGATTTGTATCCATTGTGCAATGTTGTGGAAATAAAAGGGGTGTCGAATGAGCTATACCAAAAAGAAAATTGTTATGTGGTATTAATAGGCTAGGGATGAGTTTTGAAAATGAAAAGAAGTAAATTTAAGCCATGCTTCAAGAAGGTAAAAGTCACTAAGCCAAAATGATCATACTCGTATACTTAGCCCAATTACAAGCCTTGAAAGACCTTTGTGGTCTTGCATGAGCTGAGTGATGTGTTGGTTGGAAAATACAAGCAAGCCTATGGGTGAAATCATGCATGTTTTTCTCATTGATAGTGTGAGAGTTGATTTATATTCCTTAATTATAATCCTTGATTAGCTTTGTGAGAGCATGGAATCATTCTTGATGTAAGGGCGTTTGAATACTCTAGTTGAGAAATACCATGTGTTCCTGTTTAAGTCTATTCTTGGTAATTGGTGCCTATTCTCAAAGGTATAGTGAAAGCATAAACCATGTTCTCATTACTATCCCTTAAGATACCTCCTCCCCCAATCTTTCTCTGATTATTCAGGGCACTCCCATCAGTGTTCAGTTTGAGAATGTTGTTAGGAGGTCTGTTCCACTTGATGATTCTGATTTTAGTCTCATGTTGGCATGTCTCAATCATAAGAATCAACTCCACCCAAATATTAGGTCAGTGAATATAGGGAAAACTGGTTATGAGAATATGGTTTAAGTTTTTTAGGATCATAAACTTTACTCTGGCTGTGTTGGATTGTTTGCCTCCATGCATATTTATCTGAGCACCTATTTTTCCATAAGTTCCAACAAATACAAATGGGAAGTGATTGGATGAGGAGTTTATGAATATCATTCTTGGCCTTCATTCCCCACCAATTCATTAGATGATTTCTCAAAGGAACGTGAGCATGTGTAACACCTAGCAAGTTGGAGAAAAATCTCCAAACGTAATTGGCAAAATAACCATTGACAAAAATATGATCAATATTGTCTAGTTCAGGTCTGATGCAACAAGAGTATCTAACAGGGTCAATACCAAAAGTGCTAATCTTCTCATTGGTAGAGAGCTTGTTTCTCAAAGCCCTCCAAACTACAAAAGAAACCTTGAAAGGGACATGTTTGTGCCAAATGAAATTGTTGATGATGTTCTTGTCTTGTTATTGTCTGATAAGTTCCCAGGCAGATGAACAAGAAAAAATCTCATTGTCATTTAGTTTCCAAACGGCCTCATCTGGAATCTCTTATTGGTAAATAATTCTAGTACTTCTAACTTTAGGAACTAATAGTGGAGGAACCCGTTGTCTTACCATAGCCTCATTCCAGTTGCCCTCCATCAAGAACTGAGATATAGTAGTGTTGTTGAGACTATTAATTGAATCACAATTATGGGCTAGATGACCATCACCTAGCAAATTGTCCCACCATAAAAGTGTATTTCCAGAGTTGATTTACCCAGTATTGTCAGCTTCCATTTGGGCCTTGTTTTTCATCATATATTTCCCAACCAAGGGCTGCCCAATATCCTATTTTTTTGCCACTGGGTTAGCTCTTTGGCAGTATTTAGTAAGAAGAAGCTGCTCCTAAAAAGAATTTTTTTTCCTAAAAGCCACCATTGTTTGAATTGCAAAGAGATAAAAATATCATTAAGTTGTCTAAATCCAATGCCTACTTCTTCAGTTGGTAAGCCAAGAGTTACCCAAGAAGCCTAATGGTTTTTTTTCTTGTCATTTTCATACCCCCAAAACAAATTAGCAATCACTCTCTTTATGTACTTTAGAGTAGTTTTGAGAGGAAATATAGTTGCCATTGTATGAATTGGGATAGAATGAAGTACATTCTTCACTAGAGTTATTTTACCACCAAAGCTATTAATTCTTGAGTGCCACCCACTGATCTTCTTTACCACTTTTGCCACCAGGTCTGAATAGTAAATAATTGGTTGACCTCCAATGTATAGAGGACATCCAAGTTATGTAATAGGTTTAGACTTCTGAGTAAAAGTACTAATTTGCACTATCAAATCAATGATATCTGGAGGAGTATTAGTTGGAGCCATAAAGTGACTTTTCTCCTTGTTAATAAGCTGATCTGAGACACATTCATAAGTAGATAAGGATTTCATTATTAACTGTAAAGAATTCTTGTTCCAGATGTGAAAATGATTACATCATCAGCAAAAGCAAAGATGATTAATCTAAGGGCCCCTAATTTCCATGTTAAATGATTTGTAGATTTGATCTTGATAGAGAAGGTTCAACAACCTGGACAAAACCTCAGCACCCAATATAAAAAATGCAAGACATAAAGGATCCCCTTGTTTGAGCCCTCTAGTGGAGTGGAAAAATTAATGCCTAGTACTATTTTTAATAACTGAGTATGAATTGTTAATCATAATCCTCCAAACCATATCAATGAACTGTTCTCCAAATCCCATAGTTCTCAACACTATGAAAATGAAAGACTAAGACACCCTCTCAAAAGCATTAGTCGTATTAAACATGATTACCACATTGTCCCCTTCATTAGGTTTCTTGATGCCATAAGTAATTTCCTTAGCCAACATAATATTCTCAACTATACTCCTCCCTTTTACAAATCCAGACTAATTTGGAGATGTGAGGTTACGTAATATAGGAACCTATCTGAGGCAAAGAAGCTTGGAGATGATCTTGTTGGTAAAATTACTTAAACTGATAGGGATAAATTCATTGAGCTTATTGGGCTGCTCAATTTAGGTAGAAATACCAGACAAGCTTGAGACATGAACTTAGGCATGATTTAACCACCGAAGAAGGCCTGAACTGCAGCAAGTATATCTTCTTTAACAATTTTCCAATAAACCTGATAGAATTTTTCACCAAAGCGATCAGGTCCAAAAGCTGAATTGGGATTCGTGGACTGCACCACCTGCTGCACCTCTTCCATTGTAGGTAACTCTTGTAAAACTTTTTTTTGCTCAGGTGTGACCATCCTTGGAATGCACTGTAGTATGTCTTCTGCAATCCTATTGCCTTGAGAATTTTTTTTGGAAATAGTTGAATGCTGCCTTAGCTATACTCTCATCTCCTTGAACCCATTCCTCTTCTTCAGTGCATATTTTTTGTGAATAAAAAGCTTTCTCCTCCTTCCTCTCATAACACTATGGAATTATTTAGAGTTAGTCCCCTTCTTCAAACCAATGGAGTTGTGTTTTCTGTTGTAGAATAGAGGCTTCCAATTTGAGATACTTGATATATTTTGCATTATCGGGATGTAACTTTTCTCTATTCTCCTCAGAGTTCTACAATACAATATTCTCTTCAACAATGTTGATTTTCTCCTCATACTCCTTAACTGTGTTAAATATGTCTCCATATTCCATTCTTGACCAATTGCTCATAATAGAAGCAAGCCTCTTCATTTTGCAATATAACCTCCACATGGGGTTACAAGTAGCTTCCCTTTCCTAGTACTCTTTGACAATATTCATAGACTTTTCATTTTCTGTCCAGCAGTGCAAGAACTTAAAATACGTGCAACTATATTCCTTTCTCACAGTAATTTCCATAAGAAAAGGGCTATGATCAGAACCCACAGATGGAAGATAAGTAATTGTTGTGTGGGGTATGTCTTCTAAGCATATGTCATTAGTCATAGATCTGTCCATCCTCTTCCATATTTTATCCTCCTCAGCTCATTAATTGCACCAGGTCAATAATGTTCATTATACCCTAAATCCACCAAACCACATACTTCTATAATACTGAGAAATTCAAAAGTTTTATTCATATTTTAAGGAATACCTCCTTGGTTTTCTTCTGTGGATATCATCACATTGAAATCACCAATAGTACACCAAGGGGTGTTATTGGTTGAAAATTGCAGAAGTTAACCTAGAGTGGCCTCCTGAGATGGTCTTTGCACTTGGAATAAATAAAAGATATCATAAACTTGCCCTTAACCTCGACATGTTCTAAAGAACAGGTGATATGTTGGTCTTCAACTTCAATAATATTGTAGTCCATATCTTCATTCCAAATTATTCAAATCTTACCATTTTGATTGAAGAAGGCCTTATCCATATTGAGTTGAATTTTGTACTTGTTGATTTGAGTATTCTCAGCAAATGGTTCAAGAATTGCAATCATAGAAAGGTTGTGCATTTTCTTGAGAGTTTGGATTCTTTCAAATGAACCTTGGGTGTTGATACTTCTAGCATTCCAACAACGTTTTTAATGATTAAAAACCTCTACGTCTAGATCATGTGTTGGGTCTGTTGGAGGTAGCAAATGTACTGGTGTAGGACTGCTTGAAATTTTATTGCATCAATTGTCTACCTTTAAAAGATAGTCCTTGCTGAGCTGTGACATCCTGAATTTCCTCTTGGATTTCATTATGAAGAGTAGATCCAAAAGCCTTAATAAGATGGGCAGTTGATTCTTCTTTTGCATCATCTTGCTCATCCAGGGACTCTGTATCTTGGTCATAATCATCGTCGGAATTAAGGACCCCATATTCATCCTTCTCCTTAATATTAACCATGCTAATACCTATTTCCTTATGTTTCACCTTGTGACATTCCTGTTGTTGCATTGTTTCCATGTTTAATTCATTCCATTAATTGTCTTTTTGTTGTTTTCTTTTAATTGCATCCCTTTTTCTTGTTGCTCATTCTATCCCTTGATTTGATATTATGAGGTTTCATTTGAGAGTCATTACCATCCAGTTGATTTTGTTCATTTGAAGTCCCTTGATCATATTTTTCTTCTGTAGTATGCATAGGAGAATTGATAACTTGCCTTGGGTCTGAATTATCTCTTCTCAATTGTTTTCTCTAAATTACTGAACCCTGAGTGCCCTGTAATTATATTTTGAGTGCCTGGGGAATTCTGAACCTGACTAGTCTCATCAATTTTATCCTAAGAAGTATCTTTAACCTTCAATTCTTTCTGGTTCCTTCCTTTTTCTTTCTGAATGGCTTGATTACTTTGATTGTGAGTAGTGGTAGCAGGGGCTCAAGGTCACAACTAGGGTCACTATGTGTATTCTCATGCATATCATGAGTCAATTGCCCCCCTTTGGACACCCCTTCCAGTAAGTTAGTGTGTTTCTCCTGAACTCTATCATCCTTCCCTCCTTCAACTTCATCAGTCATAGCCAATAGTAAATTTTCATGGGGGCGTTTGGGGATTGGGAGCATTCAGTCAATACATGTGGTCTTGGAAGCTTGATTGTATTCCTCCCTTACACTGAGGATTTCTGCATTTTGGACAGTGGGGGATGTTTGGGATTTAGGGAGGGGTAAAACCTTACCAGACTCACTTCCATTTTGCTCCTCCTGTGTTGGGTTGTATTCTATAATTTGGTCTTGCTCCTCTGCTTTGAGTTGGCTTGATCCTACACAGTCTTATCACTATAAGTATTATGAGTAGTGATAGTATTTTTACTTGCCTTACTCTGATTGTGTGGATGTTGTTTTGTGTCTTCATTCTCTTGAGATGAATGAGGTCTATCATCATTGTTATGATTGGTTTGGTTGTTCTTCCTCTTTTGAGTTTGACGTTGATCTCTTTTAATGTTGCTTGTCGTTACTGTGTGGGGTTGTTGGCTTATGTTACCATTAGTGCTGGCGGGTTCCTTGTTGTTCTTTATAGCTTGATCCATGTATTCCTTCTTTACCTGATCAATTTTGTTTTTACTTATTTTTTCATTCTCAAGCTCTTTCCTTCTTTGTAATCCTCATCCCTTTTTTTGATGGTACAAACATGGATTTGGTGTTGTTGGTGCTTGCAATAAATGCAAAAAATCATAACACACTCATATTGTATAGCTTGTCATTTTCCCATATTGAGATCATCTTCATCAATTCCTTTCCTTAGCTAGTTCAATCTGAACCTTTACCTTAGCCACACCGCCCCTAGTCTTTTGGATAGAGGTTGTATCAAGATACAACACTTTCCCAATAGGTTTCGAAAGAGCAGTGACAAACTCTTTGCTGTAGAAATGCCAAGTTATTTCAGGGAGGGATATCCAAATTGGGACTATTGGTGTTTCTTCCTCAGGTCTGAAGGTTGGATTCCAAGTTTGGATCCTTGTCAACTGACCTTCAATGGTCATCTTCTATTCAGTCCACACTGTGATATAATCTAACTCATTATCCAAGTCAATATAGACATGTCTTGCATTAAAGTGGGCTATCTTCACACCTCTAGAAAATTGAGTTTGAAGGATGAAATTTTTCATGATCAACTATACCTTAGGCATTATATTAGTGAACTTTCCAATTAGAGTATATTTTAAATCTAGAAGTTAGCTTAATCATAAAGTCATCTTTTTTAATATAACAACATGTAAACCTTGTTTGGTAGTGATAGTAGGAGGGGTGGGGTTTATAGGGATCTCATTTTTGGCTTGGTTCTGTCTAAGTTTGGCTGCAAAGGATTGGATGACAGAGTAGAGAGCTGGTTTAGGTGTAAGGTCATTTTTGGGGTTATTTTGTTGGTATTGGGGGGTTTTGAATGGATTGATCATTGACTACCACAACATTTTGTGTGCCTGTTCTGTTACTGCTGGAGGATGAACCTGTTTCTCAAAATTGTTGGATACTTATTGAGGTTTAAATTATCCTTAGGAACAAAGTTATTCCTGACATTGTTTTGTTGATTATTGAGTTTGTGTTCCTGCTATTTTCCTTTCTCTTCATGATCAATGAAGGTACCCATTTCCTTGGTGTTCTGAGTTTCGTCTTGTGCCAAGTGAACTGCAACATTTCTATTTTTCTCATTTGCATTAATTTGCAAATGATCTTCATTAGTGACAGAAATTTGATTCAAATTGGAACTAGGGAGCTTACCTGCCTGGGGAATCTTCTTTTGTTGCTTTGTCTCCTCTTTTTCCTTCCTCATGATGTGTTGATCTGCCTGAGCTATTTACTGCAGTATATCCTCTTCCCTTTGATCCTTTTCTTGACCCTTCGATTTTTCCTAATGAATTTGTGTGGGAATTGGCAACGTAACAGTTGGATTCACCCCAAAAGAGAACTTGGATATGCTTGAGCTCTCTACTTGATGCATAGCATGTTGTTCTTCCAGCTGGGGTTGCATCCTACTCATACTCTGCCCATTTTGTATCATTTCGTTTCTCTTTTTCTTGTTATTTAGAAGATTTGTGTCTTCTAGTGAGTGTATATTGCTTGTTGGTAATGTAGACCCACCTCCCTTCTCAATGCACATTTACAAAAAAACCTGTTCCTTATTAAGTTTCCCCGAAGCTCCAGTGACTTCGTATGGGTTCTTTTCACCATTAATTCCTTTATCCTAATTGTTGGATATGGTTGTGAGATGATCCTCTAGATGAGGAGAAGAATCCTAGAGGTTAAATCCACTTGAATCTCCTCCAAAGAAGGTCAAATTTGAGGGAGCATTTGAGGCGATTCTAGTACGATTCTCGAAGCGTTTGCTTCTTCAGATTCTCAATTGGGGTGGTAAAATCTTTTGAGTTTTTGACTATTGGTAGATCGGTTGTAGGAGAATTGATTCCTTTGTCCACATTTGCACGAATCAACGCATTTGCTCATAGGAATTAAATTTTCGTGTCTAATTTAACTCCTACTCTGAAATCGCGATTTGGAACGCTTCATCTCTTCGCAAATTCGAGGAGTTGTAGGTGGAGTTAGATGATGATTCTTGTTGTGTTTTATTTTTCTCTTCCAAGCAACCCTTTTGGCTTTGGTCCGGTGGTCTGATAATCTCTATCGGCAGTCTAGCAGCTATTCCTATAGACAAGCAATGTTACCGTTAGACTGCTAGTAATTAGCCGTTAGGCTTTCTCACCAATAGCCGTTAGGTTTCCTTTAGAGAAAGTTATTAGAAAGAAGTTTTAGAGAGAGAGAAATTTGAGAAAATGAGGAATGGATCATAAATGCATGTTGATTAGATTAAATTGAGGGTTATGTACCTGTTTATTTTTATTCCTCTTCTTAGATACCATGTTTTAGGATTGATCGGCATAGTTTTGGGTTTAGTACCATGCTAGTTGGATTTTAAGTGTGTGGTTGCTTGTTGTTGTGTATTTATTGATATTTTTGTATTAAGCATGTTCGGTATTAGTTAAGGGTTAGACTAGTATATTGCATTAGACATGCGATCCTTATAGCCTTGTTTTGTCTCCGACGTCATTTCAGATGGACTAGATCCTTGTAGACTTGAATAACAGACTTGATTCTGATAGCATGAGTCTCAGTTAGGGTGATCTCACAACTTGTTCGATCTTTTGTTCTCACCCCTTATTTTTGAGGTTGTGATAGTTATTAGAGATTATGTTCTTTCACATTGACACGGGATTGGATTGTTCTAGGTTTGCAGCCTTCTGTTGATTCTTGTGGGTGGACGTCATTCCACGGTAACTCAGTAATGATATATGAGATCCTCTTCGGAGACGACATACCCCCGGGTCACTCTTACTAGATAGGCGACTTACGCCCCTGGGAGTGGGCTAGATGGTTGGGTGGCCATGATATATGAGATCCACTTCGGAGATGAAACGCCTTTGGGTCACTCTTGCTAGCTGAGCTGGGATTGGATTGGCTAGTTGCGCGGGATAGTTTGATTATCACTCTTGCTAGCTGGGCTTGCAGTTGACTGGATTTTATGGTTACTTCGGCTGGGATTCCATCTTTCGCTTTGTGGCTCTCTGCTTTCTGTAAACTAAGTTATTCTGTGTACCTGTCAGGTTAATAGGGCATGTTGGGGTTTTATTTAAACTTGCGCATGAGTGTACCCTCTAGGCTTATGGGGGTCAAATCAGGTTTAGTTAGTTGTACTTAGATTTACTTTCGGTATGATCGTGTGCTTACTTTCATATTTGTTTTAACCTTTGTTTGTGTCTAGATTTTATCTTTTCTTATTACCTTTACCCTTCTTACTCAGTCGGCTTATGATGCCTACTAGGTACCTTTGTTTGGGTACTCATACTACACTGTGCATCTGTTTCATGATGCAAGTCCTAGTACCAGCTACTGGCGGTGATCGTTTGTGCCATCTTTAATAATTTTTGAGATCAAAGACGTGGGTGAGCATTTCGCGTCCTGGATCAGCCTGTCTTCTTCAATATATATGTTTATATGGTATTTTTCCTTATAAGACGGCTTGTTGTGGTCCACTTTTGGAACTTGTATTTTCTTATTAGACAGTTTTGTACTCATGACTTCCATGTTCTGGGAGGGATTCTCTTGTATATAAATTTTTGTGTGCTTTCCTTTCTATCTTATTTTACTGTCTACTGTTAATTATTTTAGTTCTACCCTTATACTCATTAGTACTTGTTATTTTGAGTACGGGTTGACTTACCTACGGGTAGGTTATAGTAAGTTCCATCATGAGTTGAAGAATCGGATCGTGATATCCATGTAGCATAAGAAGGAAACATTTTTCCCATGACGATTCTCACTTAACCTAATAACATTAGTATTTTAAATTCATAACTATTATCAAATCGAAGCTTAAAAGATCTTTGTATTCGTTTTTAGCTAAACTTATTACTCCTTTTCCTTTGTGGTAAAAAATATTAAATGAGTGTTCTAAAAAATCTTATATATTTGTGGGAAAATCTTTTTTTATATATAATTTTTTTATTTATATTTAAATATCTATTTGCCCATGGAATTTGTTCAGATTATCAAAATCTATTCTTCAAATATTTTCAAAGTTCCAACTAATTTTTACAACTTTCACTCATATAATTTCCTTTTTTTCTCAAGTTAAATACATTTCCATAAAAAGCATCAAAAATCACAATTTTAAATTCAAAATTTATAGCCAATTCATAGCTTAAAGACCACTATATTGGATTTTAGCTAAACTTATTACTCATTTTCACCTTGTGATAAACAAAATTTATTACATACAGTTAAAAGAACATATTATATATACTAGTGAAAATATCTTTTTCCTATAATCACAATCCCTAAATCCATTCTGTCACAACAACAACAAGAAGAAACATTTTTTCTTGGTAGAAGAAGAAGAAGAAGAAAAAGGTAAAATTTTAGTGATTGTAGATGAATCAAAGAGGTTAATTCTTTGTGTTGGTATCTTAATTAATTTAATATGTAAATTTATTTTTATTTTTTCAATCTTGTTCGTGTGGAATCGATTTCTAAGTTGTTAGTCCTTTTTAGTTTTAATATAACGCATGGATATTTATTTTCTTGGTTTTTTTTAATTATGTTAGTCGTTATTAGTTAAGAATCACACATGGGTATTTACTTTGTTGCTATTTCTTAATTTTTTTGTTATAATAGGTAGTTTGAAATAACACTTGGGTATCTACTTTGTTGCTCTTTTTAATTGTCTATTTGTTCTTTGCTTGCTTGATGTTTCATTAGGAAAGGAGTAGAAAGTCAAGGATCAATTTCAATGAATATAGATGATAAAAAAGGTTAGTACATTGTGTTATTAACTCTCCAATTTAGATGATAAAAAAGGTTAGTACTTTGGGTATCTAGTATTTTCTTTTGCTATTTTTTATTGTATGTATATATTGTTGTTTTTGTTTTGCTTATATAACTTTCTTTATCCTGCCAAACCATAAGTTAAACTTGTAAGAAGAAATGCAATTATTAATCCTTTTTTCTACTATCTAAACCAAATATCATATGCGTAGCATCATTAAATGTGCTATAAAAATAGGAGAAGAAACTCACACTAGTAATGCTAAGGTTTCATAGACTATTTCTCCGTGTTTCCAAAAGGAAAACCTAAGGATGAGCATTGTTATTAAGCTAGTATTTTTTCCTTTATTTTTTATTTAATATCTCACAAGTTTAGTGTGAAGAATTACAAAATAGAAACATAAATGGCACAAATGTGTTACCTTTGTAATCATGATTTTATAAGGGCGACTTTCGAATCAACCTATACATTTTGACTAATTCTATGAGATACATTAATGTAATTCAAGATAGGAAGGACACATTAACTTAGAAACAACAAAGTAAAAGATAGAATAAATACACAAGTAAAGAAATCAATTGACAATAATTGCTATAAAAATGTAAAACCTTCAATTAAAGAACAAAAACAAGCATCAATTCTATAAAGATACCCTTAAGAGGAAGGAATGCTCAAACAAACAATCCCATCAATATTGCCTAGCAACAATGTCTTTAGCCCTCAACACAATAATATCTCTTATCAAAAAAATAAGGCTTAGTCTTCTTATGTTTAAAGACTCGTGTTTAATAACAGAGCCAGGAATCTAGCAATGGTTCAAATTTTAAAATTTAAGTTTCTTTTTTAATAAGTAGGTGCACCAAAAACATTAAAATCAAACCGTATATAATATATAACTTTCACACTTGGAAGTTTGTTCCCAAAGTATATATAAACATTAAATGTTGTAATGTACTTTTATGTTTTTACTGAAAATTTAATTGAACACAAAAAATCACTCAAAAGAATTCAGAAAAGACAAAAGGTTAGAGACTAACAAAAGAGGGAAAAAATTAAACCTATCAGCATGCCAAAGATGCACAAACTTGTGATATAACCAAGCATGAACTACACTCTTGAATATCAAATCCTCACATGAAGCACAAGTTACTTGGCTCTTCCAATGACCATCAAGAAAGGATTTCCTAAAAGTACAATGTGTGCACCTAAGTGTGTTACCTAGTGATCAATGAATTGGATTTAGAACCTAAGATCTTGGATTCAGATTTTAGCAGAGACAACACTAAGTGATTTCTTTCTATCTATTCTAGCCATGTTAGGACAGAGTTGTTAGGTACCTATTGCTGGTGGGAGGTGATAAATATCTTGTGAAATTAGTCAAAGTGTGTGCAAGTTGGTTTGAACAAAATCATGAATATAAAAAAAAGGTTTCATTAATGTAAAAATACCAAGTAAGCAATATCATATGGTTTCAGGAAATATAAAATACAAGTGATCCTCTACTTATATAAAATTACTTTCAAGGTGATATGATGACCAAGTTACACACTTCTAAGGTGTCAGCTGAGTCGAAAGGAAAGAATATCCAATTTGGGTAAAGAAAACAACCTTCTACACCATTTTAGTTCCTATCAACATAAGATGCACTCTCAACACAAGCATGAGTATCTTCATATGCATATAAATAGTAAAAAAAGATGTCACATAAAAGTAACTTCATTCAAGGTGTCTTCACATGAAAGATCACTATTAATTTCAAGATCATAATCAAACATATTATAAAATATCAACAATTGGAGCATTCAAAGAAAGAAACAAAATTGTGTGGCCAAGTATCACCTTCTTTTTTGACAGTGTCACGATCCATACCGTTGTGTGTGGCACACACACTATCCTTTGGTGGGAGAATCAATTACTAGCCCAATAATACCCATCAAACCCATAGCAAGAATCCGAATCAAGAAGTAGTAATATTGAAAAGTAGTTAAAAATAATTGAAGGATTGAGTTCTCATAAACTCAACCAATTTAAAATATACGTTGTAGAAAACAACTCCTATAATCTGAAGTCATAGTACCAAACTCTAAATGGTCAAGAATGGGGAAGCTAGAAGAATAATTTTAATAGTGTAAGTGTCTATGCCAAAAATGATGGACAAAGAAATGGAGAAGAATCCATGGTTGCCCATAAAAGTAGCTCACCCTTGAATTCGAATGGTCACGGATCTCTCAACTGCGGTCTCATATCAATACACAACCAAAGTGTACTAGTAGGATCATACAGTCAATTCCAAAATATGAATGTAAGCAAACAACTACAAAATAATAAAACAGGCCAACACATACACATACCAACAGTCACAATACAATACAGATTCCCAATAAATAACAATATCCTGAATCCACCAATGCATAAATAATGTACCACATGATCATAAATGCACATACATTGGCCTCTCATGGAACCCACACACAAATTTTTAGTGTATCATCGTGGTACCTAAACCAAATAGTTTTAGTATTCGTATAAGGTGTGGTACCCGAGACAACCATTAGTATTCCTATACTGGAGTGGTACCCGATCCAACCACCAATCAGAACATCATGGACAATCACAATCACAATGAACAATCATACTTGGATAAACAAGTAAAATAAAGGTTCATTGCATGAGATTATCAACATGATGTCATTTGTTATTCCTCCCTTAGGTTTTTACAACATGTACTACACAAATGAATCTATAAAGAAGTAGACATGCATACATACATTACTTGGAAAATACACAACCATGATCTACCTCGAATCAAGTCTTGAAAACACTAAAGAATATGAGCTTACCCTTTTTTAAAGTTCTTTGACTTGTTCTTCGTCCAAAAAATAATGAAAAATACAACAATCAATCAATAATGGCCTATCAATATATGGATTATAACCAAATCATAAACACTAGTCTAATTCATGATCATTCTACCTAACAAGGGTGTTTTCCACAATTAATTAAAGTCAAAACCCTACCCCAAGATTAAAATCGTAAATTATAAAGATTAAGAACCAAATTAAAAGATAGGGGAAAATCGAACTTGCCTTTACCTAGGATTTTGGTGGAAAAACGGCTTGGAATTGCCCTAAATCGTCTTCTCTTCTCCCAAGAATGAAGTAGAAGAAAATAAGAGGTTTTGAATTTTTTTGCATAGGACCTGACTTACCCCACTATAGAAGCCCGACATGCTATAGTAGCATCGCCATAGTGGCTCCCCCCTCTATAGATTTTGCTCATATGTTCCACTACAGCGGCGTGATGGCCACTCTAGTCGCTTGCATGGAATTAGAGGCTCAGAAACCTACCAAAAAGTTCACATTTTGCAACATATCTTTGACTTTTGACGTCCCAAACTAACCTTCACTTCAAGCTCGATACCAAAATTTACTCAGTCTAATTCGATTGTGAAAAGCCTTATGAATTCCCTAATGTCTTAGCTACTAGAAAAATTCAACCAAGCCTAGACATATAACCCAACCCAGTCTTGAATTTCCCCAAAAACTTACAAAACACTAAGTCTTTCTTCATGTGCTTCTGCCTTTGAAGTGTCCCTTCTCTTCACTTCTATTTCTTGAAATCTTCAAAGCTTAACTAGCTCATATAACTTAAAGATATGAAGCTCTCGCTTTCCGTAACAATGGACTTAGCACAATCTTTACCCATTCCTATATTTAAAATGGACTTAAGAAGCATGCTATCAAGTGGATTTTAAGCATGTAGTCAATTTCTTAGAAAAATCACTCCATCTACTTTCTTCATCACACGACAACGTACTATTATTTGTTTCTCTTTTTGGTAAGGTAAATCGTTTTATTAACAAGTGAGGGAACCTTGTATACAAGTTATATAAGAGAACCTACACCAAAATATGATTCCCAATAAAAGAGGTCCAATCTTTTATATAGATTGGGACCTTAAAATTATAGAAAAAGAAAACTAGAGAGAAAACTACTTTGCAATTTTAATAAAATTTTCTCCACTCCTTCATAAGCCATTCTATTTCTCTGTTTCTAAATAACCACATAGCTACTAATGTCCATGCCTCTTTTCCCTTCTTCCTTCTTATGTGAGTCCACCTTTTCAAAGCCTTTTTAATTGTGTCTGGCGTTAGGGACACCCTTCATAACCTATTAGCCACTGTACAATGGAAAAATAGATGATATACATGTCCACCCTCACTCATGCACATAAAGCACCAACTAACATAGGTAAACCTCCTTTTCCTTAAATATTTTGTTGTTAAGATCACGCCCCTTGCCGCCAACTACACAAAGAAACACACCTTTCTCATTTCTAGAATTTCAAGTGGAGTCGTGAAGAAAGGAATATTCTTCTCTCACAAGAAAATTCATATAAAAAGATAAGATAGTAAATAAACCATGCTTTCTCCCGAGGTCACTCCATGTGTCTAATATGTTGTTGGTGTGTTATAAAATTTCTCCATCTCCCAGTCCTAAAAGTTTCTTCATAATAAATCCTAGTAAATGACCCCTTCATGAGACCTTCAAATTTGTTGGATTTTCATCTCTTTTTGAGATCTCTTTGAGAGGTTCAACTTGTTCTACCTACAACACTTATGTTCCCAAGACTAATTTTGTTTCCATCTCCAACCTTAAATGAAATATGTACACTAAAGTCTTATCATACCTTCATGATACTATGCCACCCCCCAATACCCGGAAGCATATGTATACTAATGACCCCATACATATCCTCTATCACCCGCCCCTCCTCAAGAATGTATTTTCCTCTACCCCAAATCTGCCTATCCACTTCCTTAGAAAAAATTGAAATAAATAACTGCAGATCATTCACTCTGATTCCTCCCTACTCCTTTGGAGGTGTAATGATCTCAAGTTCACTAAATGAAACTTCCTAATTCCTTCTGTTGTATCGCATAAAATGTTTCACCAAAGTCTTTCCAAACTTTTAGTAACTTTGCCGCCCTCCTTAAAAATAAGAGGTGTGAAATATGTTGGAATGCTAGAAAGAGTGCTACATATTTTCTAAACCATCTAGCCTCTTGTCGACTATCACAATCATTGGATTCCACAATGCTAGATCTTTATTCAAAGAACTCAAAGGTAAACCCAAATATGTAGCATGTAGAATACCCACTTAACAAGTTAATACCTCTATCATCTTCTCAAAATATTATCCACAACTCCACGGTATGATCTCACATTTTTCTTAGATTAATCTTAAGGTCTAATATAACATAGAAAAAAATAAGAATGTGTTAATGATCTAGCTCTATGTGGGACACATTTGCATCACAAAAGACCAATATGTCATCTGCAAATGAAAAGCATGTAACTGTCACATTTGTATGCCCTCTCATAGAAGAATCAAAGTCCTTCAATAGAGAACCTCTATTGCCCCCTATAAATAATCTTGCTCAAATCTTCAATCACCAAGATATATAAAATACGAGACACAAGATCCCCTTGTATCAAACCATTGGAGCACTCAGAAGAAACCACATGGACTTCCATTGAACAACACAAAGAATTTGGTGGTGGAAATGCTCTGACCCATCTCCTCCACTTATCTCCAAAACCCAGATGGAATCCAAAAAATCCCAATTCACATGATCATAAGTTTTTTCAAAGTCCAACTTAAGGTTGCCTTATTCGAAAATCTCCAGATCTGTGCTTATATTCAACTCCCAAAAACTTTTAATCGATTACAACGCCTTTCCTCATCTTTAGGTTCCTAGGTATTCATCATAATCCTTTCCTTGTTTGAAATTAGACCTTGACTTCTTTCTGGAACAAACCACTTCATTAGCCACCAAAGATGCATCCATAATCTTTCTTCCTTCCACAAAACTATTGTGAGAAGTTGATACCATGCTTATTCAAAACCCTTTTTAGTGGGTTATCATATTTTTGAGAACTTTGACCCAATAAAATATTCTTCTAGCATATTTTTCATCTTCAACCATCATGTCTGTTATATGCTTCAAAAAAATCTACCAGAAGCTTCTTTTACATCTCCACTTTAAAAATCATTTGATGCACCAACAATCAATTTTGTTGGTAGTATTTCATTTAAAAGCAATCTCGTTCTCCATCAGACCCTAGTTTAATTACCCTCCTCTAAAGTATGTATTATTGGCTATACCTCTATACGTAATCTATTTTATCCATAAATTGATTTTACACTATATATATGCATATGACTCCCTCTCTTATGCCTTGCAGTGATGAAGTTTCAAGTTTCATAATCTATTTACTACATCTTTTGACAATTTTCAGAACACGCTTCCACTAGATTAGTTGGAAGTATATTTTGTCTTCTCTAATAATTTTTTGAGCAATCTCAACCATGTGATGTCTTTTGTTGAATTCATTATGTCCTCTACACTAGGAAGGATCATGTGCACATTACTTCAAAGTCCTCTATTCCACAATTTGGTATTTGACATCAAAGGTTTTTCATGCATTAGGACCGAGATTGCGATTTTTGTACGGTTGAATTTAGATTACTGAAGTCCCAGTGCTTCACTACTTTCATTTTTTGAGAATCCACTTGTATCCCTTCATTGGATACCACATGACCAAGGAAAGCGACAGACTGTAACAAAAATTCAAATTTGTTGAACTTAGTGAATAACTGGCGATCTTTGAGGGTTTGCAAAACAACTCTCAGATGAGTCGTGTGCTCTTCCTCACTCCAAGAATAAATGAGGATATCATAAATAAAAATAATGGAGAACAAGTCCAAATATTGTTTGAACACCTTGTTCATTAAGTCCATGAAAGTTGTAGGAGCATTCGTTAGTTCAAAAGGCATAACTACAAATTCATAGTGACCATACTAAGTCTTGAAGGCTGTCTTCAGGATTTCACCATCTCTGATTCTGAGCTGGTGATAGTCAGATCTAAGTTCTATCTTAGAAAAGCAACTAGCACCCTGAAGTTGGTCGAACAAGTCATCAATCCCGGAGATGGGATACTTATTCGTGATTGTGACTTTGTTCAACTAATGATAGTGAATGCACATCATGAGAGAATCATCTTTCTTTCACACGAAAAACACAGAAGCACCCTATAGAGAGATGTTGGGTCTAATGAAGCCCTTATCCAGAAGGTCTTTTAACTGTTCTTGCAATTCCATAAGATTAGTTGGATCCATTATGTAAGGAAGAACAAAAATAGGATGGGTATATAGAAAGAGATCTATTCCAAAGTTGATTTCCCTTTCGGGAGGAACTACGGGAAGATCTTCTGGAAACACTTTTGGAAACTCATTCACCACTAGGATTAACTCAAGAGTTGGGGTTTCGGAGTTTGAATCCTTAAATCGAACAAGGTTATAGATATACCCTTTGGAAATCATTTTCCTAGCCTTAAGGTAAGAGATAAATCAACCTATAAGCATTGAGTTACTACCTTTCCAATCTAAGACTACCTAACTTTGAAACTAAAACCGAACGATCCTAAATCTACAATCGACTGAGGCATAAAGAGAATGTAATCAATTCATGCCTAAAATGACATCAAAATCTACCATTTCTAACTATAAGGTATGCTGAGGTGATTTTCTGAGAAATGTGGTAGGGCAATTTCTATATACCCGTCTAGGTATAACTGAGTCACCAACCGGAGTAGAGACTGGGAAGGGTTCTAAGATATTTTGTGGATTGACACCAAACTTTACTTCTATATAGGGAGTTTCAAAAGAAAGTATTGCCCCTGGATCTAACAATGCATAAACATCTAAATGGAAGACTAGTAACGTACTAGTGACAACATCATGAGAATCTTCCTGGTCTTGGCGAGCCTAAAGAGTATACAACCTATTTTGGTGATGACCACCACCTATACCAGACGAGGCACCCTGCTGAGTGGGGCGACCTGCTGGCACTGTTGAAGTTCTAGAATGAGCCTTGTTACCTCCCTATCTTTCCCTAGCAGAAGGGAAATCCTTCAATCTATGACCAGACTTACCACATCCAAAGCACCCCTCTCTGCCAGCAAGACACTCACCAGGATGGTTCTTACTACACTTTGGAAAAATTGGAAAAGTCTGGGTACGTGAATCACTCCCCTAAGACGTATAGTCTGATGCCCTAGCTTTCTGATCCTGTTAAAACCTGGGGAACGGAGTACTAGCTGATGAAGGTGCTGGGTTTGTAGACCTCTGCTGAAATTATGAATGATATCCACTGCCCAACCTCTGCTGAATGTATTTATAATTTCCTATTCTAGCCTTTCTGTTGTCCTTAGCCATTTCCCTAAGCTTATCTCCCTCAACCTGTCGACCATAAGTCATTAATATGGAGATTTCCATATCCCCTAATAGCATAGCAGTCCCGCACTTGGTCTTTACCAGAACAGATACTCCAAACAAGAAGTTGCTTATTTTTTCTCTCGAATCAACAACCATATGCGTAGCATACCCGTAGAGTTGGGTGAATTTCAGACCGTATTCTGGGACTGATATTGAACCCTACTTCTATTTTATGAATTCATGGGCTTTAGCTTCACTCAACTCGCTCGGGAAGAACCTGTCCAGAAAAGCTCCTGTAAAAGAGTCCCACATCACATGAGTTGCATTCTCACCCCTATTTTTCATTCCACTGTGTGAACCAGATATAAGCCACATCCTTGGGTTCTTAGGATGCTAGTTCAACACTCTCAGCACTAATCACTTGCATTACTCTAACAATCTTCTTAACCTCATCAATGAAGTTATGTAGGTCCTCACCAACCTTCAACCCTAGAACTCAAACGGATTCTTACGAACAAAGTCTCAAACCCTAGTTGTAGTTGATCCACCAGTGGTGTTTGCAGGAACTAGGGTATGCTTATTGTTCTTATTGTCTATGGTTTGAGCCAAAAGTTCGATCGCATTACAGAACTTTGCATTCGTAACCTCATGGTTTGGGACTGGAGGAACTGTGTTAGCATTCCATATGTTAGTTCTATGATGAGCGTGATTTGAAACATATAACGATGGATTATAAAGGAGAAGTTGACTCAAACTTCAAGCACGGTAAGAATAGCAAAAGAAGTGAAGTTTTTCTTACAACACCTATTAGCCTCCCTCTCATAGGTGTGGCACGTTTTACACTCATGAAAGAGACTCTAATTAGTGCGGCTTTCATACACCCTAGGACTTTTGAACCTAATGCTCTGACACCAAGTTTGTCACACCCCGAGGCTACCCCTTAGATGTAACACGGGACCTAGGACCACGAGTAACCTAAGGCTAACCCTGAGTCCGACATGTAACGAGCATACAAAAATATAACTAATTAAATCACATACTATGCAAAAGCTAAAAATAGTGGACATCTGGAAAGGAGAAAAACCTAAGTAGTCTGAATATATAAAATATAATAAAAATCTAGTGATGACTAAAATAACAAAACACCTCGAGCTGAATCTACTACTATGTCTGAAAAGACTCTAACTGAGTTGAGTTGCTGGGACATCCCCCACCTAACTCTAATAGGACTGAAAATGTAAAGTAAAGACCGGAAAGTAAAGCATGTCTATTGTCCTCGAAGTATAAGGACTCACCACTAAAGTTGTTGAACTCAAATTGAGAATCAAACTAAGCATGATCTGGATGTTGAGCGTCGGAACCTACATCATAAAATGATGTAGCGTAAAAGTATGTGTCAATACTATGAATGTACTAAGCATGTAGGATATACATATGCTAAGCTATGTGATATAAACAAAACAATATAATACTGGCAATATAGACTGAACATGGAAATAGGTTGTCTTGAAGTATAACTTAAAATTGAGCTACATGTAAGGACCAAGTACTAATCATAAAGATAACATGCTGAACTGAACACTAAAGTAAATGCTAATAACATGGTCAATGCAATAAGAGAATCACTATTGGAGCTAATATTAACTGCCATACACCACGAAAGCTAAACGTAGAGTCCGATGTATACGCCTCATGGAGAGGACCCAATATACCTTATCAGGGGTATAGAGGGATGAATGTGGCGTGATCACTAAAACTGATGCCCAACATAGGGGACTTCTAAACCTACATAGGTACGTAGTTCTGGGACTGTGAGGGTACGTTGAACCCTAGTCCAACTCAGTGCTATGTGTACTCCCAACTGAGTATGTATATAGCTAAAATCCAAGTGAGATACTGAGTAGCTTAAAATACTGACATGCTATCTGAAAATGCAACATAAATATACTAAACTAAATGGCATTCGAGTTCTGAAGCATGATATTCTATCCACCTAACAAGTATAATTCATGAGTTGGTAGTTTTTAAAAGCTAGGGTTCTGAATTCTATACATGAAAATTACACTAAATAACCAAGAATTATGTTATTTAGATCATAGGAACTATAACAACTAAAATCAAAATAAATCATCAAAATCTAGAAACCCTAGGTCTGAACAGCTTATGAGAAATTGAAGAACTGACTAAATTCTAGGGACCTAATTGGAGGAAGGACCAACTAGTGAAATCCCACATACCTGGTGACGGAAACTACAGAGAAATCCTTTTGATTTTGGGGCTAAACTTCGAAGAACACCTCTTTTCGTTCTTGGGAGAAATTGGTGTCTCTTTCTCTTCTTTTTTTCTAAGTTGGATGATTTTAGGAGAATGGGGGTTCTGGGTTGTTTCTGACTAGATCACTAGACTTAGTCTGAGTAGAATGACGTAGTTTAGGCATCAAATGACATAGTTTAAGTGCATAACTCAAAAACAAAAAGACCCAAACAACCCTGACTTAAAAGCTGACAAATTTCTTTCACGAGCCCATTCACGGACCATGTGAAGCACCACGGGCCGTATGGGAAACTAAGGTTATTCACAGAAGTTGGGATGGTACTAGCTCATTTTCGTGGGTCACTTAACAGGCCGTGTGGGGTTCGACAGACCGTCTAGTGGTCTTTGGTTCCTCATAGGGTCTTGGGTGGTTTTGGTTTGTTTTCACGACCAACCTGATGGCCCATGGCCTGTGTAGGGGTCTGTGGTCCTCCACATTATTTTTGGGTATGAACCACAATATGGGTGACAAGTTGTGGTCCTATTCACGGGCTTTGGACCCCTCTGTGGTCCACCATTTTCCCCTTGTTTAGTCTTAGTAGGATTTTTTAGGTGTTACATTTTGTGTCATGCATGTATTTCAATCATGAGATTTTATGGATCAAATCAGTCTAAAGAAAAATGAATCAACTTAATTATAGAAGTGTAAGATCATCTCGAATGTGGAGGTGAACAATTTTAGTTAGCACAAGTGCTTAATTTCAAAAATTTAAGACACCTCGATGACTTATTCAGGGTTACCACGAGGAGCATCATAGGAGGGCCTCAATGACTTATCCAGAGTTTCCACTAGGAGCATCATAGGAGGAAATATGTTGTCAGAATCCGGTGATTGGAGGAAATAGTCTAGCACTGGTGTAGTTTAGGTCTCATGCACGCATACAAATGGTATCAAATAGTTGAAAAGGATATAAAGGAACTATTGTAAGATTCAAAAATGGAACAAAGAAGTTACATACAAAAGGAAAAATATTTTATTTATAAACTCTTGTATCTTTTGTAGATTTATGTGTATTCTGTATCTTGGAAATAACTAGTAACATTCCTATTTATAAAAGTAAAAACAAAATTAAACAAGGACTAGGAACCACTTTAACTAACAAATCCTAATTAAACATAAACAATTATATACCATAAATAACGAATCCTAATCAATTTAGGAATCCTACTCCAACTTTGAATTATTATTTCCAACAGTCCCCCATATTTCAAAGTTGTATACTCTTGTCTCTTTCTTCTTGTCATTGTTGTTGTATTGAAAAACACTTTTCTTCAATCTTCAATTTTTGTCTTATCATTGTTGTTGTATGGGAGAACTTCTCTTCAATCTTCAATTGTTGGAGTAGTTGTCTTCAATTCTCATTTATTTATTTTTCTTGGATGTGTCGAAGCACTTTCTCTCCAACTCACGATATTTTTTTCTTCGTTGTGTTCGAGCACATCTCTCCAACTTCCAAGTGTTGAGCACTTTCTCTCAAATTCACGATATTTTTTATCTTGTCTGTGTTGGAGCACTTATGTCCAACTTCCAAGGTTGATGTCCTTCCCACCAACGTCTTTTCTTTTTTTCTTTTTTTTGGTGTTGGAGAATTCTCTCTCCAACTTTCGTGGATGCCCTTCCCATCAACTCCTTTTCTTTTTGTATTTTTTTTTTGTTGGAGCACTCTCTCTCAAACTCTCGTTGATGTCCTTTCTACCAACTCGTTTTCTTTTTCTTTTTTTTTATTTTTGGTGTTGGAGTACTCTCTGTCTCCAACTCTAGTTGATGCCCTTCCCATCAACTCTTCCTTTTCTCTTTTTTTATTCTACTTTCTCTAGCTTTTAATTTAGAAAAGAGTTTTTTTTTGTTGTGTTTGGTTGCACTTCTTCAAATCTGCAATATTTTTGTAAGTCTTTGTTCTTGGCATGTTTTTCATGCATTTATCATTCGTCTAGCCTTTGTCAACATGATTATTGGCCAAATGGGTGGCATATATGGGTCATAATCGCTCGCCGGTAGCAAAAACTCTAAGATCTTCTACCAGGATCGTAGAAGTTCTAATACCAATTTGAAGGAAAATATTTTATTTATAAACACTTGTATCTTTTGTATATTTTTGTGTATTCTGTATTTTCTATAACTTGAAAATAACTAACATCCCTATTTATAAAAGTAGAAACCAAATTAAACTAGGACTAGGAACTACTCTGACTAACAAATCCTAATTAAACATATATAAGTAAATACCATAAATAACAAATCCTAATCAATTTAGGATTCCTACTCCATCTTTGAATTATTATTCCCAACACAGAGGTTCAAACATTGGATATAAATAGAAGATAGCAAGAAGGGGGGGACTAGAACTACCCTGAGTATGTGATTGTGGGGATATATCATGGAGAGATATGAAGTTTAGCAATGACATCAATTTTAAGTTGAAAATGAAATAGTTCAGATTCAGGAAGGATAGGTAGTGTGATGATGATGTTGTGAGAATTTCTTTACGCACTTTCAAAAATATTTTGGCCAAAAGTATATGATGACTCATCAGGTTTACACGATAGGACATAAAATTATGTATTCATTGGGATTTAAAGTTGAGAAAGAGCCACAAGATTGGGTGAGAAAGATTCGGAACCTTGTTGACTTTTTCTTTTGTAAACAATTCTTCGCACAGTTGGAAGAAGGCACTCAGGGAAAGGAAGGGGGTGTTGGACTTATGCACTCCTTAATTCTTATAAGGAACACATATGAACGGCTAGTTCCTTAGTTTGTTTGTAGTTCAAAGTTAGGTATTAACGTAAAGCAATACTTCAGTTTTAATTAACTTAATAATTAATAATTCACAACTTCAAACTACAAAAGATTACAACCTTATGTAACCTAAGAAATGATAAACTCTAATTCCAAAATTCAACACAAACCCCCACGGCTTATGTTCCCAAAGTCTTCAGGTTCCCCAACCAAAAGATCAAAACTACACTAGACAATTCTAAGTAACTAAAAACAACAACTTAACAAAAGACCCAAACAAAATAGAATAAACTCTTTCGTGGTGTTCTTCGCAGCAACTAAAATCGTCAATCAAGAACTCTCTCAACATGTAATTGTGTTCTGCTTGTATCTCTCTATATGCAAGTACGCAGGTTTCTTTTGGAGAACACCCTACCCTATTTGTAGACCTAAAGATCTTTCCTTCTTTGACTTTAACTCAAATAACTTTGTAGTGCCTCCTACTTCTTGTAGGACTTGGAATCATACGAAAAGTTTGGTTATTCATTATACGAGCTTCCCCTTCCTTGTAGAATTTGGAATCATTACACAATACGGTTATTGCACAAATCATCACACGTCATTCGGTGCTTTTAGAACTATTGATCTTGCATGGAAAACTTCTTTGTTTAGTAAAACTAGTTTGAGGAGCTTGTTCCTCATAGGTGATCGATGCTTCTTTGTCAATCTTCAAAATCATTCTTGACTCAATAGAGGGATTGTTCATGGTGAATTTCTAGTTCCACAAATTACCTTAAAAGAGAGGATACATGTTAGTTTAGATTTCTAGTGAGCCAAGGGAGGTTTATTTGTTCATATGATTGGCAGTATGGAGGTATTCTAAACACACGGGTAAATACAGATAACTGTATATGTTACTAGTGCTTAATATGCAAATGTTGACAACAGTTAGAGCATTGCCTGTCACAAGTTAGTTGTGGTACTGCTGTATGGTGGATGGCACTGAACCTCTTTGGTATACTGTAGTTGATGCCTGCTACATTTAAGGACGTAATGCACGATTAAACTTTCATAAAAAAGAGAAGAGGATACACAGGGATGATCGGGCATGGCTTGAAATTGGGAATAAAGACTACATATTTTAAACTTAGGAACATAATACCATTAGTACTATATTTTTATTTAATTTAACATAGAGGTTGAAATTGATATTTATAAAATAACAAATCATGTTTCATCTTAGCAATATAATGGTATACTTTTTGATAAAAACTAAAGGGCTGCCAAATAATGTAATATAGGAAACAATCTACACTAAGTAGCCCGTGTCCTTGGTCGATCCGTTAGGATTACACAGCTCATTTTGTGTTGACTGGTCATTTGTTAGCTTGAAGTCTTTTTATTGATATATATCTTCCAAGTAGATGGTAACGAAATTCGCTTGAACAACACTTAATCAGGCCTTTCTACTCAACAAGAACCTGTAGCTAAGCTATTACCCCTTTATTAATTGAAGAATTTCTAACTCATATCATATGGTATTATGTAGACTCACAGAGATGCATTGAAAGAATCCGGCCTTCTGGTCAACGACAGGATGCTGAAAAATTGACTCATTTTTCTGGCAAGGAAGCTATTGGGGATTTAAAGAAAACATCACCAAGGTTGGGTTTTTTTTAAAGTCTTAATTTTCCATATAGTTTAACAAGGAACCAAGTTTGATAGTATCTAGTCTTTCTAGGTTGGATGTTCTCAAGACAAGGAAAAGAAGTGTTGTTGATTCAATGAATCGATTTGCAATGAGATGTAAGTTTTTTGCCCGCGGTTGGTGCATCAAAGGGGACTCATGTAGATTTCTTCACACAAAGCAGAATGTCACTAGCCAGGAGACAAGAAAAATTCCACATGACAGAGGTAACCTTCAACTATATATTTGTTAGCGTATTGGGATAACGTGCCTTATGCCTTCCTTGTTCTCTATAGGTTTGGAAGAGATGTCACTGCTGGATGGTTCTTCTCATTCAGGAGAAAATCTAAGATTGAGAGGTGGTGAGGATAGCCTCCATCCGAATTCCCAATTGGGATACACCTCTAAGTCTCCAGCATTTCCTTCTTCCATAACCGGATATTCTTGGAATAATGATTTATCACAGGACACGCGATACTCATCTGATTACACAACTTCTGATGATTGGGAGCCATCTGTTCCTTTTCGACCATCATTCTTGCTTAGTCAAATGATTGGATATCCTAAAAGTATTCTATATGATGGTATTCGTGATAGTATTGATCAAAGTAATGTAGGAGATGGATCCTTCTCTGTATTAACCAAGCATATGCAGGCAAATGCTGATCCAGCTTCAACAGGAACAAATAAAGTTGAAATTTCTGGTCATAGTGATATGTTGCCTGAGAAAGATTTTCCTAGTGATGATACAAAAGTTGCTCATCAAGAAAACATGAATACCTCTTCAAAAGAAGACAAGCATTTAGAATCTGAGAGGTTCACATCTGGAAATGGAATTGATATTGACAACAAATGTGTGAACACAGAGTCGACCGTTTTGAAGAATTTTCATGCTGCTCTTGTAGAATTTGTTAAAGAACTATTAAGGCCAACTTGGAATGAAGGTCTCATAAGTAAGGATGCTTACAAGAAGGTAGTAAAGAAGACAGTTGATAAAGTTGAAAACTCTTTGCATCCAAATCAGATTCCTAATACAGCTAAATCAACCGAAGATTATTTTGATTTATCTCTCCCAAAACTTACTAACACCATTGAGGTGAGGCATAAGAAGTCTGTTTGTCCATGTGAATTCTGTTTTGTCCCTAATTTAACAAGTAATTTTTGTTTGCAGGCGTACGTGGAAAAATATGGAAATATTAAATGAGCTTTGTGCAGAATAAGGTGTATGTGGAAAAATCTCGAAACTATTATATTAGTTGTGGCCAGCATATTACTAATAAAGCACAATTTTGTGCTATTGCTAGGGGTTAGAATGAAGACTTGGAAACCATTTACTTTGTATGCTATCTTTATGGGTTGAAAGAACTTTTATATTGTGTTTACTGAGTTATAGCTTCAACTGAAGTTAGCTATTGCATGTAACTTCTCATTGGTCTTATAGCAAAGACACTTCTTAAATATGTTTTGGCGGTTCAGGTTATTAGAGTGTTGAGTGTTTGTGTTAGATATATAGACAAAATCGATGAGTAGGTTGGAAAGTTTACCAGCATGATAACTGCCCCCCCCCCCTGCCCCTCTTTTCAAATAAGAGATAATTTGTCCTTATCTCTTTTCAGACAACTTCTTGGATTGAGTCTGGTCGGGTCGGTCCACATGGGTGACCCACGACCCAAAATTTGTATCTCCGACTACACACATGGTGGACAAGATCCAAGCCAATATGACATCAACTAGCTAGACAAATAATTCATACAACAAATAGTTTGTGCGGTTTGTGAGCATCAAGAGATTAACTTTAAGGTTTTACATGCCCCACATAGGAATCCATCACATGTGAAAAGAATTCACTACTTATATGAGAATACTATTACTCACAATTCCCATACTTCATTTACTACTTCAATATTTACTTATTTGATCCCTCATCCTCTTAGAGAGGTGAACTCGAGTGCATGTTTAACTTTAAATACACACAATCACACTCAAGTCTAATAGTCGGCTAATCTATACAACTAAAATTATTCATTTTAATCATCTTCTATCTGCTCCAAATCAACTGATGTCCTAGACATGCACTTCATTGCCAAATAACTCATGGTTGTTAGTAACATACAAAAGTAGCAACACTAATCAAAACTTCAAGAAACAGTTAAAAGTCAAAGGGTATTCCAATGAAAGGTTAATTCAACACTGCGGGGTCACATACAATGAAAAAGCAGGGAACTATTCTTTCATTAACCCTTTGACTCTTGACATAAGTGGTATGAAACACGTGCTACGAGTTTCTCACCTTATACAGGTGCATGTGTCTCATTCTTTCGATTATCCAACATCGTACAGACCTTGGTCTAAATACCTCTAGATGTTTAACCCAGTTTCTCTCTTTAGTGATCCTCAAACACATTTTCTTAGAGAGACTCTTGTCTAGTTTATAAAACAAGTCATAACATGGTAGTGAAAATCATCTCTTCATGTTCTCTGACGTAAGAGGTGATTGCTCGTGTGAGAGAGAGTCAATCTCGGGACTTGTCCAACACTGTTTATTTCTAAAACATTATCACATACATATGAGATATGAATATAAATTAAATAGTCTTATATTGATAAAAAAAATTACAACAACCAAGTTGTTTAACAATACATAAATATTAGCATATCCTACACAAACCTAGACCCTTAACTTTTTTTTCAAACAAGTCTCCAAATATCGCCTTCGTAATAGGATCGGTTACCATTTCACGAGTAGAAATGTATTGTAAATTTACCTCTCCATTTACTTATATGTCTCTCACAAAGTTATACTTGATGTCAATGTGTTTGGTCATGTTATGATACTTAGGATCCTTCATGTATGTGATAGTCGCTTGACTGTCACAATATAAAATCATGGGACCCATAGAATTCTTTGCAATATTCAAATTCTTAAAGAATATATTTAACCAAACAACTTCATGTACATATTTGAGGTCTCTTATTAGAATTTTGTCTTAGGCCAATAATTTTATTGAGACTCTTTGATCATCAAATCTATTTGTGAGATAACACTAATATATTATTGTTGTTGAACTAGTTGGTGACAAAAATAATGGAGCTCTTAATAATTCTCCATCCCAATATTCAGTTTCACCAGGAAAAAAAAAAGTTTTGGGGAAGAAAGAAACCTTATTCATCTGAATTGGAAATTGATGAGAAGATGATTACTGCTCTGGAGTTATTGATTAAAAAAATAGTGCACCTACATTTGAAGAATAGATGGAAAATTTAGATGGATTTGGATAGGAAGAGTCATTATATAGTACATGTGTTAATATATTTTGTGAAAGTGTGCACTACAAAAAAGCATGAATGACGTTAAAGGTTCACAAGCTAGAGAATTGGATTAAGGTTATCGGAAAAAAGATAAGAATTCTTTAGTTTTTCTAATTAGCTAAAATATATGTTAGTCAGTGATAATGTGATACCTTATTTATTATTTTTCAACTAGTATTTATCATACTTATTGAACTTTTTGATATTATATTGTGCCTACAAAATACTTTTTATTTGTGATTTTTTTAATGTTATGCTTGATGATTATGATATTTTTTTAATCAAAAAGTAATATTTTTTGTTGAAATGAATTTTTTATAACATTTTATTAATATAATGTTTGATTTCATATGCACATTCAGATATTGAAAACAAACAATAATCATTCAGTATTCAGATTTGGAGACAACATCTTAATATTCAGATGTGTATTCAGATCTAGACACCTAGCTCTTAATGCAAATCTTAATGTTCAGATGTGTATTCAGATTCAGAGGTCTTAATCTTAATGAAAACAAATGATGCCTTAGTGACTATTATGTGTCAAAATAATCAATGGCTTTTTATTGTCTAAAGCCAATGACAACAAATCTTAGTTTGTATTTGTCAATAGTTCCATCAACTTTCTTTTCCTTTTGTAGATCCATTTTGAACCCAAAAGTTTATTTCCTGGAGGAAGATCAACCAACTCTCAAGTATGATTTCTCAAGATTGAATCTATCTTGCTATTGATAGCGTCTTTCCAAAAAGAATGAGTCCACAGAAGGCATAGCTTCTTCGAATTTATGAGACTCATTTTCAAGAAGAAATGTTACAAAATCAAACTCGATGGAAGTAATTTGTCCATTGACATTTACTACGCCTCTAAATCTCTTAATTAAGTATATTCTCATTTGGTTCGTTCCAAGGACGTTTAGACCCTTCACTTAACTATCCGACGGTTCAGACATATGAATCATAAATTGACATGCTTTACTATTTGTAGCATATCCAATGAACATACAATCCACAGTCTTAGGTCCTATTTTGACCCGTTTGGGAATAGTTCCTCATTTCCATTTCTCATATGAAATAGACTGTATTGGAAATTGTTATATCACTATCTTTCAAGAGTTATTGTTTATATATACTTTAAGGGGTGACAAGCAGTTCTCTATCAGGATACAACAAAGTATGAACAAACAAAAAAATTTGTTGCTCCCTTTATTAAAAAACAAAATTTTTTTTTTCTTATTTGTTGCTCCCTTTACTAACAAATAAAATTTGTGCTCCTCTCTTTCTGAACAAACAAACTTTTTGTTGTTCTTTTTTGCTATAATGATAGCACCCCCACAAATTATGTGGTAAACCTGAACTTAAAAGTAGGACATTCAACATTTCCTTCAAAGTTTGGTTTTTTTATGTCAACAATATCATTAGATTGAGGTGAGTATGTGCAGTAATTTGATGGATGATTCCATTTTCTAAATATGTTTCTGCAAAAGAAGATTCATAATCTCCACATCTACCCCTTCTAATCATGATAATCTTTTAATCCAATTGATTTTCAACTTCAGTTTTATATTGCCTATATGTTTCTAGTGCTTCATCCTTACCATTCAGCAAATAGACATAACATTATCTAGTGTGCAATTGTCAATAAAATTTATGAAACACTTTTTCCCACCAAGAGATGGTGTTGACTTCATATCACAAATGTCAGTGTAAATCAATTCTAAAGGATTAAAATTCCTTTCAACAAATTTATAAGTATGATTAACATACTTAGATTCAACACATACTTGACATTTTGATTCATTGCACTAGAAGTTAGGCAAAATTTCTAAGTTGATCAGTTTTTGCAAGGTTTTTGTAATTTACATGTCCTAAGTATTCATGTCACAAACAATTTGATTCAAGTAAGTAAGAACAAACACAAATAATGTGTTTGAAAAGACCTTCTGTGAGTTAACTTTTTCCTACAAATATTTTGTTCTTTACTTTTTATAACTTTGTTAAATACAGACATTGTTTTAGAGTCAGCACCTTGCCAGATGTCCTTTGCTAAAGGACCTTTCCATAACATTCATTTTGTTATAGAATTACCCATGCCCATAGTCTCTTCGGTCCAATAAGGGACATATGACACAAATATTTGTTTTACAACACAAACATAACAGATCACTTTTCACCAATATTCATGTCTATACAAATAGACATATCTTTTCAAGAAAAATCACAATATTTTAAGTGACACTTTTTCATCAAAGAATACAATTCTTTTGAACGAGTAATATAATTTTGTGGTTTTATACTAGTCATATCATATACTAGTAAAGAAAGACTCAACGACCACAATATCAAATATACTCCAAGAATTTTGTGGGTCTAACATAATACAAGAATATCATTAAATTTCATAGCTTGTACTTTCAAATTTAAATTAGATAGTAAGTCTAATTTTGTCTTTATCACAAGTAAAGAACACCCCACATTTTAAATATGTTCTCAAAAATATTTTTCAAGTATTTGAAATTATTTTCTACATTTTTTTCCATGCTTTCAAATTGTATACCATCAAAATACACATTGGCAACACAAAACCTTCTTTTGGAGATTTAATCCATTGAAACACCCATTGCAGGCACAAAAATCACTAATTTTATGTTACTAGTGTTTTTTTCCTTTCTGTCATAACTAGACAGACCACCTAGTATTTAGAATACTAACAATAAAGATTCAATCTTCATACAACTTGTTTCTAGTTTAATGATGATGTTTTTATATTCTTCTAATCGTTAACCGAATGAACCTTGAATTCTGATGAAGTTTTTATATTCTTCGAATTAGTTTCACATTCATAAAGAGTAGTAAACCAAAAAGGTTTTAATCTCCAAAAACCTCAAATACAACACTGTTTCTAGCTAACTATCAAGCTTTTATCTTTTTCAAATAATTTAGCCTTAATATTCTTGACGAAGATTTTGTACTCTTGAAGTAAGAATATTCATTCAAACAGAGTATTTAACAAATTGGTGAAGTTTCTATATTCTTCAAACCAATGCACAATCTGATTTGTTTGTAAAGTTCTTATATTCTTCAAACCAAAGAAGTAAGAAATCAGAGGATTTCAGTCTCCAAAAGTCAAACACAATCAAATTTCACATGGAGTAGAAAACTACAAAAGTTTTTTTTCTCCTCTAAACAGAACACATATTAATAGTTAAAATATATATTTTGAGATCATCACATATGACCATTTATCCTAACATTTATGAAATAAATCTCATAACTTATAAAGGATAGAAAAAAAATAATCAAGGGAAATAAAGATAAAACATGATTTATCCCCATTGAATCATATTCTATTTGTCAGCAATCATTCCATGCAAGTCACTTTTCTTGCTAATTTTTTCCTTCTTTCCTAGTTTCCATCATATTCCAATTTTCCTCAAAAGACGTTGAATTTCAATGAGAAACTAAACTCATGTTCAAATATTGTTAGGAGACAACATTTGTTCATTTACTTCTTCTCATAGTTATATAAAACCAAGAATATAGGAAAAATAAATTAACGTGTATATCTTAACCTTTATGCACAAAATAACTTTTCTTATTGAAAAGAGAACTGAATGGGAGCAATGTTTCAATGCACTTGGGAAGAAAATAAAAATAATCTTACTCATTCAAGGAAAACTTACTACAAAAAATATATTTGAACATATTGAAGTAGTACTAATTCATCCCAAATCTCTTTTATCATATGATAAAATAATTCTCTTTTTCTTCTTTTTTTTCCCAACAAAAAGAACACAGAAAATAAAAGTAATTACCTTACCACAGAAAATACCATCAATATTAAAAATTTTAAGCTTGTTATCTTCTGTATTCAGATTAGCAAACCAGAAATAATAAAAGATGAAAAGAAAAAACAAAGAACTATCCGAGTCCACAGAACCCACTATGTGTCCTTAAGAAATTTAATCCCCTCAAGTATCCGATGTTGCAAATTAATTCCTCCCAAGATAAAATGGATTAAACATTAAATAAGTAGTGGTACCTCAAACTTTGATAATTTTAACGAACTCCAAATGACAGCAACGAATCACACACACAGACATGATCGATCAATTTTGTTTTGTAAGAAATGTATGCAAAAGAAGGGAAGAATTCGATGCAGAAAAATGAGAGAAAGTCTCTTTATTTATATCTAATAAAGGGTAAAGGTCACAACTCTTTGGAAAGAAAACAACCTTTCAAAATGGTCACAGCACTTTGGAAAAGGCACAACCTTTCAAAGGTCACAACCCTTTAGAAAGTACACAGCCTTTCATAAAGGTCACAACCCTTCGCCATAGTCACAACCCTTCAGGAGAGTCACAACCCTTCATTTCCTATTCACACCTTTAAAACCCAACAATAGCACCACCATTAAGTAAGAAAGCATGACCAGCGGTTGATTTTATATCACACCAGTCACTGCCCAATCAGCATCTGTATAACCTCTTATGAATAAATCAAATCCACTATAACATAGTGAATGATCTGCATTTCCTTTCAAGTATCAGAATATTCTATTTACTACTTTCCAATGATCTCTTCCAGGATTGGATTGATACCTGCTAACCAGACTACGGTATAACAAATGTCTTACGGGTATACATCAAAGCATACATCAAACTCTCGACAACACTAGAATATGGAACTTGGGACATGTCTTCCTTTTCTTTTTCAATATTTGGACACATTTCAAGGCGTAAAGTTTCACCCCTTGCTACAAGAATATCCATGGATTTGTAAATATTCATCCAAAAATTTTCCAATATTTCTTTATATATGTTTCTTGATTTAAACTCAACAATTTCTTGGCACAGTCTTTTTGGATCCTAACACCCAATATATAATCTGCTTCAACCATATCTTTCATATCAAATGATTTTGAAAGTCATGACTTGACAATTTTCACATACATCAAATTATTTCCAACTTGTAAAATATTATGTACATAAAGAGAAAAAATTACAATTTTTTCATTAGACTTTTTCACATAGATGCAATGGTGTTCATTGATCATGATTAAATCAAATGAAATCCCCTCCTTATGAAATCTCCTGTACCACTGCCTTGAAGATTGCGTGAGGTCATAAATTGAACTTTTCAATTTACAAACTTTATTTTCTTGGTCTTTAACAACGAAACCTACTTGTTGTTATATGTATATTTCTTTGTTTAATTCTTCATTGAGAAAAAGTGGTATTTCCGTCCATTTGGTCTAATCCTAGATCTAAACGTGCAACAATAGCTAAAAGTAATCGAGTGTAGGTAAACTTCTCAACTGGTAAAAAGTTTCCTCGTAGTCTATTCCACCTTCATGAGTAAAACCTTTTGTCACCAATCATGCTTTGATTCTTTCTATTGACCCATCTTATTTGTGTTTAACTTTGAGAATCCATTTATCCCTACTAGCTCTACGTCCTTAAGGAAGGCCAACTAGATCCCAGAATTTATTGGTTTTCATGGATTCTAATTCTTCTTTCTATTGTTCACCTTGTATTCCTAAGATACTTAGAACAAAAACTTTGAAGAACTTGATAAGAAACAACAAAGTTTAACGAGCATTTTCAAAACTAGAAAATTAAAACCATTAGAGAAAAAATGCCCTTTAAACTTTGTTGTTTCTTATCAAGTTCTTCAAAGATTTTGTTCTAAGTATCTTAGGAATACAAGGTGAATAACAATCTTAAGGAAATTATTATACTGTTGGTATTTCTTGTATTCTACTAATTGAGGGAAACAAATCATGGAAGTAGAAGATTAATGCACTACTTCTTCAGAATTCGGTGCCTTATTAAGCAAGATTGAATTGAGAATGTACTAGAAAAATTGGTGGCATTCCGATTAAAGATTTCACCAAGTAACCTTTTTATTATTTATCTAAGGAGACAAATAGTTACTAAAAGTTAATTCTTTTGATATTTATCATGTGTATCTTTTGAAAAAGATCTACAAACCATATGTTTTAGAATGAATTTTCCTTGGCAAATAATGTTGCCTTTAAAATTCTTTTGCAGAATGAGAGATGCGCATTTTTGTTTGATAAAATAGTATGTCAAAATGTTATAGTTGGAGGGCTATTTGAAAAGAAAAGCATTTATATGTGATAGTCTAAGAATATGTTTTATTCTGTTTGGAGAAAAAAAACTTTTGTAGTTTTGTATTCCGTGTGAATTTTATTGTGTCTAATTTTTGTAGAGTAAAAACTTTTGTAGTTTTCTACTCAAGATAAATAAGACTATGCAATTGGTTTGAAGAATATGAAAACTTCATCTAATAAGTCAGTGTTGTACTTTTGGTTTTCTATAAACTTCACTGTTAATTAGAAAAAATTGTACAAAAGTTTTTGTCTTTATTATTACTATTCAAAATACTAAGTGGTATGTCTAATTGTGATAGAAAAAAGACCAGTGACTTAAAGTGTGGGATTTTGTGTCTGCAATAGGTTCGTCTATGAAATGAACTTTGACACTATGTAAAGATTGTCAAAGAGAATTGAAGCACTATAATTCTTTCGTAGAATAATATTTCCAAAAGAGGTTTCATGCTGCACATATTTTCCCAAAATATACAGACTTATCTCAAAAGCAAAAGACTAGCCAAAACTAAACAGAAGGAGACACGTATGATCCTGAACGCCATAAGATCACCCTCGTCGCCAAATCTTCTTGGAACCGGCTCGATATCAGTGTTGGTGACTGATGCCTTGACCTCCATCACGGAAATAAATGGAGTGTGTAGTATTAGTATCAAAACAACATGTACCCAAAAGACATCATAGTCCGACTGAGCTTGAAAAGTAAAAGCAATAATGAAAAGCGGAAAAGGAAACAACCAGAAACCACAGAATGAAGATAATAATGGAATTCCTAACTAAGGAGCACACGAACTAAGGAAAGACGGAACACTAGAGTAAATAGTTAACTAAAACCTAATTGGACCCCTATAAGCTCATAAGGTACACTCATTCACAATTTAAAGTAAATAACCCAAATAGGCCCCCATAAAATAGATGGGTACGCGAAAGAGCTAAGGTACTACTAGAGGAACTTGAGAACACTTCCAGGACTGTCATGGCCTTGCACGGACTCGAACTGCGATAAAGGCAACCCAATAGAATCACCTTACTAAGACTCAAACCTGACAAAATAGGGGTGTGTTCGGACTTGAAACAATGCTAAATAAAGATGAGTCAGGGCCTAGAATTGTGACTAAGGAAAACTTTCAGGGTCTCGAACCCGACTAAATAGATAGTATGCCAAGGCTTCAAACCTGATTAAGAGAAGCTGCATCTGGGCGTCAAACTCGAGTAAAAGCTACCAAAATCCCCCCAATTAACCTCTCTCACTCCACCGTCCCATACCATAGAGAAGAACTATCTTCAAAGTTCCCACAACCCACTCCAACTTCAAATCCTCGACTTGACCACAAATAGCCAAATAATGGTTGAAATAACCCACGAACATGTATGAGTCGATCACAAGGGTGAATTATGGATTAAAAGGTCATCAGAGTTTAATTATCTTCTAGCTAATGATCACACTATCAGATAGACCCAAGTCTTCTATATCATCCTATAGGGAGTTAAGTCATCTGAAGCGATGTCAGATAAATTCTAAGGCCTATTGGCTCCAAAATGCGAGTCTAAGGCAACACTAACCTAAACCTAGGCTAAGACCGATAACAAATTCAATAATGTTCACAAATCAACAACCACAAGGTGAGGTATGATCACAAAGCAAAGTGAGGCATATAGAGCTCCCAAAAGTCCGAAAATAAGGCCCAAGGCATGATTTCTTATAATTAAGCATGATCAACTACTACACAACCCCAATTCCAACAAATCAACATGAATTTACAACCGTAAGTTCAATCTAAAGACCAAGAAGTCATAACTACCTCAATGTAGACCACGCGCGCTCCAAAATCACAATAACTGAACTTTTCTCTTTTGAACGACCTTCAATCATCGCCATGCTATCAAAAGCATAACCACAATTCAATATGTACATTTTGACACCAAAAACACAATAATTGGAGACAGACCAAAAATTGAGTCAAAACGAGAATGTGGAGCCCGCACTATGAATCTCAAAAATGACTCTGTCAAAAGGATCTAATAACCTTACCGAGATTGTGTCCCAAAAGGGATACAATTCAATTCGTAAAAAGGCAGAATTTACCACATGCAACAATTCACTTCAAGAAACACCAAAAGAGTGCCTTGTGAATCAAGTATCTAAGTTTTGGTGAAGATAACTTAATTTCTACTTTTGGATTGTTAATTCGATTGTATCATATTGAGAATATGGTTGATTTAACTGTGATGATGGTAATTTATTGTTCCTTAAACTATGCATAACTAAATTCCCAATTCCTAAGGGTGTGTGATGGATGAATTGTAGTATGTGATTGAGCGTTGATTAATTGTTTCTATAATGTTTGATATGATATGGGTTCAATTATTTCTTCATATTTTAATTAATGTTTGGAGGTTACAAACTCTATTAATCTTTAGATATCTTGGTTTGCTTGAAAGATAGAATAAGGATGAGAAGATTCAGTTGATAACTATTTGAATTCTTTCATTTAATTGTTGAATCTAGGAATAGATTAGCTAATTTGAGATTATAGGTTGTTTGGATTGAATAAATATTGAGGTTTGAGAAAATCCATGTGAAATTTAGTGGTAGATTAATGAAAGATCGGCATTAATATCAATAGCCTTGCTTACCGATTGTCATCAACTTGTTGAAGCAATGTTAGTTAACCGATTACAATACTATCATTCATGCTAACACATGTCTAAGACTTATTTAATACGTGAAAACAAATCTCATTTTTTGAAAAACTATGAGACAATCGTCTAATTTGATAATTGAGTTAACAAATTGTGCTGCTTACTTTTAAATCCCTCATTTATTTTACTTGTAAATAGCTAGTGATTGATAATTGTTGCTTTCGGTTGCACACACAAGTGTACGTGGTCGAATAAACAATATAGTGGCTGTAAAAGAGTTGGATTATCGAACCTAAAGGACTTACGATCAATTTATATTCAGTTCAACTAAATCCACAAATTAAAGAAAGTGTTTTCAAGAAACTTGTGTTTTATATCTGTATTATGATTGCAAATGATTAAAACTAAAAGTTAACTAACAATGGACTACTTCAATAAATTTGGATGTTTAAACAATAAAGGGGACAATTCCAGGGCTGCAGTACGCTAAGGATTCATGTATTGCATCTCTTTCATGAAATTCTTATGGTTATCAAATTACTGATTTACATGGTTGATATTATGATAATGATCTCTCGACCACAAACCACCTACCTCAGCTGACTGTCTAACTACATCGTTAAACGGGGATAGGCAGACTCAACTGTGGAGCATTTATGTAACACCCCGTAACTACAAAGAACTAGAAAGAAGTTAAAAAGTGGAAATAGTCATTTTTGGAAATAATATAAAAATCTGGAAATTTGTCAAGTATGTTAAGTTGGATTTTTGGTCAACTTCAAATGACCATAACTCCTATCTCAGGATGAGTTAGGTGTGTTTCCATATATCGTAGAAACTAAATTGGAATAATCTTTCCAACACCACTGAGTTTGCGCGATTCCAAGTTCGTATGAGTGAGATATGCTTATTCAAAGTTGGGTTGTTCAAATAAGGAAAGTCCAATTCGGATTTTGAAAGGGTAGTTTGGTCTTTTCCTTACCCAGCTGATTTAATTCATTTTAGTGAATTAATTAAGGGTCAAAACTGATTTTAGTCAATTTAGAAAAATTGAATTCACGCTAGGGATTGGAGAAAAGAGAAAAGAGGAGAAAGGAGAAGAAAGTTCAAGATTCGTCGTCTTGGTAAGGAATCGCTTGTGGATTTCGTCAAGGGGTGATCCGTACGAGGTATGTGAGATCACATAGCGTTGGATTAGTTCACCCATGCACCAAGCATGTTTAATTCAGTGATTTTCGTCCTAAAAGAGTAAGAATTTGATATTCTTGAGTTGTGTTCTTGAATTGTTTTCATTCTTGAACTTACATGTGATTGGTGGGTTTTTTTCAGACGTTTTAGCGATGTTAAGAGTTGTTTTGAGTTAGATTCTAGTGTACATGTTTGGGTAGCTGAATCTAAGAAAGTATTGAGAAAAGGAATCGATTTAAAATGATTTAAGATCAGAAAACGAGTTGAAAAATTCGTCAGTCGCACCTGGGGAGGGCCAGGTGCATCGTGCCCCCATAGCACCGGAGAGGCTGGGGCAGTGCGCCCAAAAGGAGCCCCAGAAAGTAGGGGCTGGTGCGGCGTGCCAGGGACGCGCCCAGATCGTCGTTTTTCACCAGTTTTTAGCCATTTAGCCAATTTAAGTCCTTCTAAACTGTACTAACGCTTTCCACTGATTCTATCTACTCTAAATGACTTCTAAACATCTAGAAATCATCTAGAAATATGAATTCTAACCTTGAATCCATAAATTCAAATTCAAGGAATGCTAAGAGCCAAGTCTAGGAAGTTCTCAGAGTCTTTTCAAGAAGTCTTTTGGAAATGCTTTTTAACTTTGTTTTAAGAATTAAAGTTCAAGTTGAATAAAGAGTAAAGAGTTAAATTGAAGTTCATTTCTTCATAAGTATATGGGGACTATGTATTCCCAAAGAGTTTAAAATGTTTTCACATTTAAATAAGAACGGAAACTGAGATTTCCAAAGAGCCTTTGAGCTAGTTTTCAGAAAAGAGTAATCGCTTTCTAATAAAGCAAGAGACGAAACTTTGATTTCCAAGATACCCTTTGATCTATGTTTTTGAGAAATTATCTCAAATCACAGAAAGAAGAATGTTTTTAAAACATAAGAGTTAGTATCACATTTTGGGAGTAGTATTGAGCATCGATATAAGGGATAGTTCAAACAACTCACAGCCCCCAAAAACCATGTAGCCACCATGGGTAGAAAAGGGTCATATTTTTTAGATGATTCCTTTAGTGCTTTTTAGCATAGACTAGCGGATCCACTTAGTAGTTCAGGTTCTATACCCTCGGCAAGGTATAGGACGACCCTGGCAGCATGAGGCAAAACGTTGTATCATCACAATAGCTCTTACGTGATGGTTGTCGGTTAGAGAAACTCCCACAGAAGTAATTATATTCTTATATACACGGTTTATTGTATTTATATATACATTTCAGAGTTATATGTATCTTTGCATACACACAGAGTTGACATCATGTTTTAAAAAACTTTTCTTTATATTGCACTTGTTTTAAACTGCTTTATATTGAAATGAGTCCAGTTATGTTGAGTTGACTTAAGCATGGTAAGTTCTTCAGTTCCTTTCAAGCTTATGTCTTGTTTTAGAATTGCTCCCACATACTCGTACATTCAATGTGTTGATGCCATTTGGCTAACATTTTATCATGATGCAGACACAGGTAACCAGGATCAGCATCCAACGCATTGTTGGTCCTTTTGAGCACTCAGAGTCTTGTGGTGAGCCTCCTTGCTTTCGGAAGATACCTTCTATTGCTTTCAGTTTTATTATTAGTTCATTAGGATGTTGTGGGTCTTGTCCCGACATCCTTCTCTATTGTTTAGAGGCTTTATAGATAGTCAAATGTTAGTTTTGAGTCTTGTATTTCCTGTTTTAATGGTTGAGACTTGAGTAGCCATTTTGGTTAGTTTGAATGATTTCTTTAAAAGACATTCTAAGTTATTTCATAAGTTCCTTATTTGGGGTATTTTTGATGTTTTAGTCTTCCACTGAGTAAGTAAGCTAGACCAAGGGTTTGCTTAGGGCCAGCAATGGTTCTCAAGTGCCAGTCCTACCCAAGGTGTAGGCTCGGGGCTTGACAAACTTGGTATCAGAGTATAGAGTTCAAGAGTCCTTGGGAGTCTATGAAGCCGTGTCTGTAGAGTCCTAGTTATCGGTGTGAAGCGCGTCATATCTATAATTAAAAGGTTGCAACACTTAGGAAATTTTCTCACTTCTTTCATACTCATTTTGTGCGTTAGAGTTTGATCTATAAAAAGTTTCTTTCTAATTGTGTTTGCACGTGTTTTTCAGTTAATCATGCCTCTACGAAGAGCTGTCAGAGGTTGCTTTGCTAGGCGTAATGTTGAGGAGCAAGGAGTATCCAATGCACCTGAAGTGCAACCCCAAGGAGAAGTTACCAATGCTGAGTTTCGTGATGCCAAAAGGATGTTAAGTCAAGCTGTGACTAACTAGGTGGGCAACAAACAGGAGCTCGACAAGAAGAGGCTGACACTTCGAGGATTCATGAGTTCTTGAGGATGAACCCTCTAAGTTTCACTGGTTCAAGCACTACTGAGGATCCAGAAAACTTTATTGAGGAGCTGCAAAAGGTGTTTGATGTCATGCACGTTGCTGATACTGAGAGAGTGGAACTAGTTGCATACCAAATGAAGGGTGTCGCTAGGATTTGGTTCGATCAATGGAAGAAGAACTGAGCTAGGGATGCACCACCTGCGAGTTGGGCATGTTTTGAGGAGGCCTTCTTGGGGCATTTCTTTCCCCGAGAACTGAAAGAGGCTAAGGTATGAGAGTTCCTCACACTTAAGCAAGATTCTTTGAGCGTTCATGAATATGGGTTGAAGTTCACCCAACTATCTTGTTATGCTCCTAAGATGGTTGCGGATATGAGGAGTAGAATGAGTCTTGCTGGATTGTCCCGTCTATCAAGCAAAGAGGGCAGGGTAGCGATGTTAATTGTGGACATGGATATATCGAGGTTAATGGTATATGTGCAGCAGGTTGAGGAAGAGAAGCTGAGGGATAGAGAGGAGTTCAAGAATAAGAGAGCTAAGACAGGGAATGAGTTCAGGCAGCGGAAGAATAATGCCAACCGGTCATCCTTCCAATAGAAACAGAAGGTACATGCTCTGTCATTTGCTAGTGCACCTGTAACAAAGAATAGGAGTGAGTGCAGTATTTAGACTTTCAGAGCCAAACCTGCCTATTATCAGGGTAGTGTGGCGCAAGGGGGTAGTGAGTCTCCTGACTGCGCTAAGTGTGGAAGGAACCACTCAGGTACATATCGTGAGGGCTCCACTGGATGCTTCAAATGTGGCCAGAATGGTCATTTCATGCGAGAATGTCCAAAGAACAAGCAGGGTAGTGTTAATGGGGGCAATAGAGCCCAATCTTCTTCAGTTGCTCCGCCAGACAGAGCTGCACCTAAAGGGGCTACTTCCGGTACTGGCAGAGGATCAAACTGCTTATATGATATCACCAATCGCCAAGAGCAAGAGGATTCGCCAGATGTTGTCACTGGTATGATCCAAGTCTTTAACTTTAATGTTTATGCTTTGCTAAACCCAGGAGCGAGTTTATCTTTTGTAACTCCATATATTGCGATGAATTTTGATGTTATTCCTGAGCAATTTAGTGAACCCTTCAGTGTTTCTACACTTGTTGGTAAGTCTATTCTAGTAGAGAGAGTTTATCGTGATTGCCCCATCTCCGTCAATCACAAGAATACCATGGCTGATTTAATTAAGTTAGACATGGTATATTTTGATGTCATTCTTGGTATGGACTGGCTTCATGCCTGTTATGCCTCCATTGATTGTAGAACTCGAGTTGTCAAGTTTCAGTTTCCAAGTGAGCCAGTCTTAGAGTTGGAAAGCAGTTCAGTAGTGCCTAAGGGTCATTTTATTTCGTACCTTAAGGCAAGGAATTTAGTTTCTAAGAGGTGTGTCTATCACTTAGTCCAAGTTAATGACTCTAGTGTTAAGATACCTCTTATTCAATCAGTTTCAGTAGTAAGAGAGTTTCCAGATGATCTTCCCGGAGTCCCTCCTGAGAGAGAGATAGACTTCGGTATAGATGTTCTTCCAGACACTCATCTTATATCTATTCCACCATATAGAATGGTACCAGCAGAGTTGAAAGAGCTTAAGGAACAGTTGAAAGATCTCCTTGATAAGGGCTTTATTCGACCAAGTGTCTCACCTTGGGGCGCTCTGGTCTTGTTTGTGTGGAAGAAAGATGGTTCCCTTAGGATGTGTATATATTACCATCAGTTGAACAAGGTTACCATCAAGAACAAATATCCTCTTCTCAAAATTGATGATCTTTTCGATCAGCTTCAGGGTACTTCTTGTTTTTATAAGATTGACCTCAGATATGGTTACCATCAGTTGAAAGTAAGGGAGTGTGATATTCCCAAGACAACATTCAGGACCCGTTATGGTCATTATGAGTTTCTGGTGATGTCGTTCGACTTAACTAATGCACCTGCAGCATTCATAGACCTTATGAATAGAGTCTTCAAACCTTATTTAGATATGTTTGTTATCGTCTTCATTGATGACATACTAATTTATTCAAGGAATGAAGAAGATCATGCTAGTCATCTCAGAATAGTTCTCTGAAAGATAGAGAGTTATATGCCAAGTTCTCTAAGTGTGATTTTTGGCTTGAGTATGTGGCATTCTTAGGCCACATTATGTCTGGAGAGGGAATTAAAGTTGATACTTAGAAAATTGAGGTAGTGCAGAATTGGCCTAAACCCACATCTCCAACTGATATTAGGAGTTCTTAGGTTTGGCTGGCTATTATAAAAGGTTCGTAGAGGGGTTCTCATCCATTTCATCTCTTTTGACAAAGTTAACTCAGAAGACAGTTAAGTTTCAATGGTCTAAAGCTTGTGAGAAAAGTTTTCAGGAATTGAAAAAGAGGTTAACTACTACCCCAGTGTTGACCTTACCAAAAGGACTCAAGGTTTTATTATGTATTGTGATGCATCTAAAGTTGGTTTGGGTTGCATATTAATGCAAAATGGCAAGGTTATAGCTTATGTCTCCAAATAGTTGAAAGTTCATGAGAAGAATTATCCAACCTATGACTTAGAGTTGGTTGTTGTAGTATTTGCTTTAAAGATATGGCGTCATTATTTGTATGGTGTTCATGTAGATGTATTCACTGATCACAAGAGTCTTCAATATGTGTTCACTTAGAAGGAGCTTAATCTCAGACAAAGGAGGTGGTTAGAACTACTCAAGGATTATGACATGAGTATTCTTTACCACCCAGGTAAGGCTAATGTGGTTGCTAATGCTTTAAGCAGGTTCTCTATGGTTCTCTATGGGTAGTACCACCCATGTTGATGAAGAAAAGAGAGAGTTAGCGAAAGATGTGCATAGACTTGCACGCTTAGGAGTCCGACTAATGGACTCCACAGAAGGAAGGGTAGTGGTGATGAATGGGGCTAAATCATCATTAGTGTCAAAAGTAAAAGAGAAGCAAGACCAAGATCCTATTTTGCTTGAATTGAATGCAAATGTTCATAAGCAAACAATACTGGCTTTTGAACAAGGGGGAGATAGTGTATTGAGGTATCAAGGTAGATTGTGTGTGCCAAGGGTGGATGAACTCCAAGAGAGGATCATGGAGGAAGGTCATAGCTCCAAATATTCCGTCCAATCGGGTTACACAAAAATGTATCGTGACTTGGGAGAAGTGTATTGGTGGAATAGCATGAAGAAGGGCATTGCGAAGTTTGTGGCTAAGTGTTCGAATTGCCAACAAGTTAAAGTAGAGAACCAAAGGTCTGATGGTATGACTCAGAATATAGAGATTCCAGAATGGAAGTAGGAGATGATCAATATGGACTTCATCACAGGTTTACCAAGGTCTCGCAGGCAGCATGATTCTATTTGGGTGATTGTCGATAGAATGACAAAATCAGCCCACTTTTTGCGAGTAAAGACTACCCATTCAGTAGAGGATTATGCCAGGTTATATATTCAAGAGGTAGTAAGACTTCATGGAGTCCCTGTTTCGATTATGTCAGATAGAGGTGCACAATTTAATGCACAGTTTTGGAAGTCATTCCAGAAAGGCTTGGGTTCAAAGGTAAACTTAAGCACTGTTTTTCATCCTCAGACAGATGGTCAAGCAGAGCGCACTATTTAGACCTTAGAGGATATGTTGAGGGCTTGTGTGATTGATTTCAAAGGTAATTGGGATGATCACCTACCTCTTATTGAGTTTTCTTACAACAATAGTTACCACTCTAGCATCCAAATGGCTCCTTATGAAGCTCTTTATGGGAGAAGATGCAGATCTCCTATTAGATGGTTTGAAGTTGGTGAAGCAGGATTGATAGGACCAGATCTAGTTCATCAAGCTATGGAGAAAGTGAAAGTGATTCAAGAGAGGTTGAAAATGGCGCAGAGTCGTTAGAAATCCTACACTGATGTTAGGAGAAGGGAGTTAGAGTTAGAAGTAGATGATTGGGTATACTTAAAAGTTTCACCCATGAAAAGTGTTATGAGATTTGGTAAGAAGGGGAAGCTTAGTCCTCGGTATATTCGCCCTTACAGAATATCAAAAAGGGTAGGTAATGTAGCTTATAAGTTGGAGCTACCACAAGAGTTAGCCACGGTTCATCCGGTTTTTCACATCTCCATGTTGAAGAAGCGCATGGGCGATCCTTCATTGATCATACCAACTGAAGATATTGGGATCAAGGATAGCTTATCTTACGAATAGATTCTGGTCCAGATTCTAGATCACCAAGTTCGCAAGTTGAGGACTATCATCGGTCAAAGTCCTTTGGAGGAACCAATTTGTTAAGTAAGCTACTTGGGAAGCTAAGGAGGATATGAAGAAGAGGTACCACACCTCTTCGAATCCGGAGAAGTTCCAAATTAAGGTACTAATCCTTTTCTTGGCATTTTTAATTATATGTTGGCATGTTGTAATTGCATTATGCTTGTTGGCTATTTGAACTGTATGTTTGATGTGACGCCTTAAGCATCCTAAGAGTAAGATCATTCGAGGACGAATGTTCCCAAGGGGGAGATATTGTTACACTCCGTAACTAAAAAGAACTAGAAAGAAGTTAAAAAGTGGAAATAGTTATTTTTGGAAATAATATAAAAATTTGGAAATTTGTCGAGTATGTTAAGTTGGATTTTTGGTCAACTTCAAACGACCATAAATCCTAGCTCAGGATGATTTAGGTGTGTTTCCAGATATAGTAAAAAATATCTTGGAATAATCTTTCCAACACCGCTGAGTTTGTGCAATTCCAAGTTTGTATCAGTGAGATATGCCCATTCAAAGTTGGGTTGTTCAAATAAGGAAAGTCCAATCCGGATTTTGAAAAGGTAGTTTGGTCTTTTCCTTACCCAACTGATTTAATTCATTTTCGTGAATTAATTAAGGGTCAAAACTGATTTTAGTCAGTTTAGAAAAATTGAATTCACGCTAGGGCTTGGAGAAAAGAGAGGAGAAAGGAGAAGAAAGTTCAAGATTCGTCGTCTTGGTAAGGAATCGCTTGTGGATTTCGTCAAGGGGTGATCCCTACGAGGTATGTGATATCACATAGCGTTGGGTTAGTTCACCCACGCGCCAAGCATGTTTAATTCAGCGATTTTTGTCCTAAAAGAGTTAGAATTTGATATTCTTGAGTTGTGTTCTTGAATTGTTTTCATTCTTGAACTTACATGTGATTGATGGGTTTTTTGAGACGTTTTAGCGATGTTAAGAGTTGTTTCGAGTTAGATTCTAGTGTACATGTTTGGGTATCTGAATCTAACAAAGTATTGAGAAAATAAATCGATTTAAAATGATTTAGAATCAGAAAATGAGTTGAAAATTTTGTCAGTAGCACCTGGGGAGGGCCAGGCGTGTCGCGCCCCCATAGCACCAGAGAGGCTGGAGTGGCGTGCCTGCAATGCGCCCAAAAGGAGCCCCAAAAAGTGGGGGCTGACGGCGCGCTAGGGATGCACCCAGATCATCGTTTTTCATCAGTTTTTCGTCGTTTAGCCTATTTAAGTCCTTCTAAAGTGTACTAACACTTTCCACTGATTCTAATTACTCTAAATGACTTCTAAACATCTAGAAATCACCCAGAAATATCTAACCTTGAATCCATAAATTCAAATTCAAGGAAAGTTAAGAGCCAAGTTTAGGAAGTTCTCAGAGTCTTTTCAAGAAGTCTTTTGCAAATGCTTTTTAACTTTGTTTTAAGACTTAAAGTTCAAGTTGAGTAAAGAGTAAAGAGTAAAATTGAACTTCATTTCTTCAAAAGTATATGGGGACTATGTATTCCCAAAGAGTTTAAAATGTTTTCACATTTAAATAAAAACAGAAACTGAGATTTCCAAAGAGCCATTGAGCTAGTTTTCAGAAAAGAGTAATCGCTTTCTAAATGAACAAGAGAGGAAACTTTGATTTCCAATAAGTTTTTGATCAATTATCTTAAATCACAGAAAGAAATATGTTTTTTAAACATAAGAGCTAGATCATATTTTGGGAGTAGTATTGAGCACCGATATGGGGGAGAGTTCAGACAACTCAAAGCCCCCATAAACCATGTAGCCATTATGGGTAGAAAAGGGTGATACTTTTTAGATGATTCCTTTAGTGATTTTTAGCATAGACTAGTGGATCCACTTAGTAGTTGAGGTTCTATGCCCTCGGTAAGGTATAGGACGGCCTGGGCAGTGTGAGGAAAAACGATGTATCATCACAATAGCTCTTACGTGATGGTTGTCGGTTAGAGAAACTCTCATAGAAGTAATTGTATTCTTATATACTCAGTTTATTGTATTTTTACATACATTTCAGAGTTATATGTATCTTTGCATACACACAGAGTTGACATCATGTTTTGAATAGTTTTTCTTTATATTACACTTGTTTTAAACAGCTTTATATTGAAATGAGTTCAGGTATGTTGAGTTGAGTTGAGCCAGGTAAGTTCTTTAGTTTCTTTCAAGCTTATGTCTTGTTTTAGAATTTCCCTCGCATACTCGTACATTTAATATACATATGCCATTTGGCCTGCATCTTATTATGATTCAGACACAAGTAACCAGGATCAACATCGACCGCATCATTGATCCAGTTGAGCACTCAGAGTCTTATGGTGAGCTTCCTTGCTTCCAGAGGATCCCTTTTATTGCTTTCAGTTTTATTATTAGTTCATTAGGATGTCGTGGGTCTTGTCCTGACATCCATCTCAGTTCTTTAGAGGCTTCATAGACAGTCAGATGTTAGTTTTGAGTCTTATATTTCCTGTTTTAATGGTTGAGACTTGAGTAGCCATTTTGGCTAGGTTGAATGAATTCTTTTAAAGACATTTTAAGTTATTTCATAAGTTCCTTATTTGGGGTATTTCTGATGTTTAAGTCTTCCACTGAGTAAGTAAGTCAGACCAAGGGTTCGCTTAGGGCCAGCAATGGTTCTCAAGTGCAAGTCCCACCCAGGGTGTAGGCTTGGGGCGTGACAATTTATTTTTCATCATGCCTCTTAACCAAGCATGGTGTTTGTCCAGTGGTCAATCCTAAACACGAATTTATTCAAGTGATATGCAAGAAAGATCGAAATATGCCAACGATCAATTACACTCTAGGGCGAAAGTAGAACCCCATTTTCTATGGGAACGATCCAACTCTTTAGTCGGGTTATTATATTGCTAACAATCATCTACACTTTCTTAAAGAGGTGTAATTGGGTGTTTATCAGTCACTTGAAAATTCAATGTTGCATAATGATGAAGAGACAAACTTTTTTTTTAAAAAAATCTGATAAATAATCTCATCCCATGAATATCAATCTTACAATATATGTAAACTGATAGACCAAGAAGTGTGATGGTAAACTCCCTGACATGATATTTGATTGGGAAGAACAGAAGGGAAGAACAGTAGCAAGTTCAAAAGCAGGTTCAAGGAGCAAAAAATGATGATCAAGAAGGCAAAGGGGGAATTAAAAGATGTTATTGTTTCCCTTGACAAAACTCTTGGGAACTAACTTAGAAAATATTTCTTAGGAAGAGCCACCTTTTGAATATCAAAACCATATTAAATCTTACCATATTAGTGTTATAAGATAATGTAATTGTCTATTTGATTTGGTCTTTATGGTTTATAGATGAACTCAGGATATTCATATGTTCTAGGATGAATTGTAAAGAAACACATTTTTGTTTATAAAGTAACCTGGTTCTATAGTACATAATCCCACTCAAAAAATGTACAATTCAGACGGCACACCCCTTTCGTAAAGCTCCTCAAGCACCTTCCGGGACAACACTGATTACAAACTGTCCACAATGGACTCGAACACCCAATAACTTCAACCAAAAGCTCAAATAAATAACACTTCCATGGTTCAGCAAGAAAAATATAAATCTGTACAGCATGAGTCTGTATGTAAAAGCATCATAATCCAACTAAACTGTGCAGTCCCGATAACCCAGCACTTCATCTGGAACTAACAAGTCTCTAGAACATGAAAACCAACATTGATTCATCAAGCATCAGCAGTCTTCATTCCATCTGCAAATACAAAGCGCATTCTTATGCATGTAAACTTGTTCCAAAAACAATGAAGCAAACTGAACTTTTCAACCATAACACCATTTGATAAGGCGATCATACAACTATTGATAAGAATCCTTTGGCAGTTGCTGCATAGTTCGTTCTCTTAATCAAATTAATTTTCCTTCAGTAAACACTTCGAAAGAAATACAAGTAAAGATAGATACCAGACCTGAAACACACGCTCCACCAGCAGATATGCTCAAAATTACAATATTTGACCTGTCTTTATGCTTCACTGACATGTCTGAAAATAGTGATAGATTTACTTTGATCTTCTTCAGTGAAGGATTTCATCCTTTCTTTTTCAACCTTGTTAACACATGAAAATCTATCAGGGACCTCATAAAAGGATCCTCCTAACGGGACATACTAAGTCACAGATGTTAAGGGAGATACCT
>JAJOOR010007334.1:0-56454 GCA_036250505.1 Solanum acaule | reverse complement strand
AGTGCTTTGGAGCTAGAAAAAATTATAACTAAGTATGGGACATATCCTCTTTTATAAAAGAAAAACGTCTCCAGCCGCTACAGTAACTTTGCTCACTGTAATTTGCAAATCTGCTCTACCATGTTTTACGAAAATGGTCATAACTCCCTCATCCTAACTCGGAATGAGGTGAAACCAAGTGCATTGGAAAGCTGACTCATAGAGGTTTAATTTAATAGGTTGCGGCCCTTCCAGTTCCTTGTGTGCTAAGAGATATGCCCCTTTAAAGTTGACCCTAAAAATCGCATTTTTTGCGATTTTCAAATTTTGATACGATTGTTCTAAAATTCGGGTTATACCCATTTCCTACTCAATTTGACCCCACGAATAAGAATATGAAGTCGAATTTCTGAAATCATGCACGGATTTTGAGATATATGGAAATTACAATTATAGGTGTTTCCGAAGCACATTTTCGGGCATTTTGAGGTCGTTTCAAAAAGGATAAGGCTCAAAGTGGTTTCAAGCAAAGTTCACATACTCACAAGGTTGGCCACAAAAGAGCTATATTGTGAAATTGTTTCACTTTTCAAAATTGGTTGCCTAATATCATTTCAAGAGCTTGCATCACTTAGTCAACCAGACCAACGGGGAAAATTCTAGGTGTCATCAACCAAGGTTTACGGTAAGCTCATCACACAAGGCATTGACACCAATATCAATCAAGACTCCACACTTTTTCTAGTTTGCAATGTTCGTTACAAGAGACTGATTCGATAACCGGCTAGTCACACGAGTTGAAAAAAGTTCACATATTATCTATGCAACTTCATTTGGCCTTATCGTAGCTGCACATTCATTTTTGTTTCATGAGGAGCACTATAAAAGTCATCGGTATTGATCATAACCGATACTCAAATTGGCACAAGAACAACCACAGTCAAACACAACAAGAGATGGCAAAAATTTTCAGAAGGGTCAAAAACCATTTGCATTTAAATCAAGGAGCCACAAGCTCAAACATCCACAAAAAAAAGACTACACACTTTTGCTAGTGTGCAACGGTTATAACAAGAAAATCAATTCGATAAATGGCTAATCACAACGAGATGCAAAGAGTTCACATATTGTCTACGCAACTTCACTTGGCTTCATCGTAGCCATACATTCATATTCGTTCAATTGAGAGAACTATTCAAGTCATCGGTATCGATCTAAACCAAGACTTAAATTCTTGCAAAAGAACATCCACATTCAACTCACGAGGGGTGGCAAAAATGTGTGAAAAATTCAAAAAAAATCGGAAGTGTCAAAATCATTTTGCAATTAAAAGTAAACGGAGCTAAGAGCTCAAACATCCACATAAATGCAGTAATTAACACAATTATAAACTGACAACCCAAATGTACACCAAAACACAAGTATCCGAAACAAGCAAAACAAGGTGGGCCTCACCCCACCACAAATAAGTTCATTTCTCCTCAAATACAAGTAATAAGAATCGAAAAGTAGATGTAAGCAAGATAGAGAGGAGGGTAGAGAAAGGTCCTGGCTACACAGTCTCTCTATCTGCTGGGGCATCAGTGCCAAGAGTAGTCTCAGATGGAAAAGTAGTGTTAGATCCACTAGGGGCTGCTGTGGACGTCTCGGTTAGTGATGTTTGCATCACCAGCTGCATAGTTGTCACTACTAGATCTGGCAGATCTTTGAATATGCTTGCATCTTGGGTCTCTCTTATCTCCTCAACCTGTGCTCCTATTAACTCCTTATCGGTTTCTACATCCGACTCTGCCTGTGCTGCACCATCCCCTTGCACATCTTCGGTGGTCACAGGAACATCCTTATCATCTGCTCTCTATGAGTGAAGTGAAGTCGGTAGACTTAAGGTAATCTACGTCCTTCCTCAAACTCGCAATCTCGCCTTTTAAAGGTGCCATCTCAGAGGCGTCCCCATGTCTGCTTTCCCAAGCAATGACTCTCACTATCAAGGCATCAATAACTATCAGAAGTGGGGTGAGTGCTGCTAGTATGGCACTGTCAATGATCCCCGGAACAGACCTTTCTAGTCGGGTAGCTCTCACATCAGCTGAGTAGGCCAACTGCCCCATCTTTAGGATCATGGCTTAAGTGATCCTGGCAGGCTGGGAGGATAAGGAAGCACCTAGAACATGTGATGAAGAAGAAGAGGGAGTTGGTATACCTGATTGCTCCAAGGCCGGGGTGGATAATGGTGTCTCTGCTGATAATGAGTCAACATTGACCTCTGGAGAAGTATCTTATGGGGCTGCTCTTCGCATGTCATCCTCCTCTCGTGTAAACTCTACCTCTATACGCCGGATATCAGTGGAGGAAGATGGAGTGACCACTATATTGCTAGCAGGGTCTCGGAGCACCGCAACACGCCGTCATAACTCAGTAATCAGAAAAGGAAATGGCAGGGCTGTTTGCATCTGTTTGGCTCTCAAAGCCATCTCCTGTGAAACCAGCAGTCCTAGGTCTATCCATCTCCTGACCATGATAGAACCAAGGAAAGCCGCCTTAGGATGATGCAAAATGGGCTCGTTCTGGGATGGCATGATAGTGTTGTTGATGAAGCCAAACCAGTACTGAGAGGCGATGTTCATATCCCTCTTCTCAATAGGATTTCCCGCATCCAACCATCTCGATATGATGTCAGAAATCATCGGAGCTAACCAACCCTTCAAGTCATCTAGGGACGGAGCGATAGGCAAACCCTGGTAGGACAATATTGAGTGCAGCGGTCGACCCAGTACAACATTAATATGGTCGCTATGACACTCGACTTCCTTGCCTCTCACCATAACCGAGTTCACTGGTCGAAACTTACTAGCATCTTTCTTATTTTTCGGGACCAACTCCCCATAGGCTAAGTAGAATTCCTGGACCCATGAAGGAATATAAGGATCCCGGGGCCTAGTGAACTGCTCGAACTCATGATACTTGATCATGGCAAGCACCTCAGCATGCTTACCTTCCAAACCCTCTACCGATAGTAACTTTTCTTTTAGAATAGTTCGTAAACCATCATGTTTTAGTCTCTTCAGCAACTTGGGTGGAGGTGGAGCTATAGGGAGTGCAGGAGCCAGTAGAGGTGGTGCTAGAGTTGGCACTGATTTGGTAGTTGGGGGAGTGGCAGCGGAAGGGGTGGGTTCTGATGGCTGTGGGCTCATTTCTAGCCCTAAGTTCCTCCCTTAGATTTATCAAAGGTTGCTCATTCTCTGGTTCAAAAACAGCTAGTTCAACATTTCTACCCTTCCTAGTGATGTGCTTTTTTCGTTTACATTTATCTCCCGGTGTGAGATCTTTCTTTCTTTTCTGTGAAGGACGTGATCCTCCTTCATTGATTGTAATTCCCATTGCCTTTTTCTAAGGTGGTGCGTTTAGGTTTGTGCGTACCATATCTTCAAAAGTTTTTGATTAGTTAGAAGAACAATCACACTAAAACACAGAAAATCTGAAGTAGAAAGGTTCGCTGATCAGTCGGCAAATCGCCGAATCGCTTTAGCGAGCTAGGTCTAACTCGCCAAAGGGATTAGCTTGAAATCTAGGAAAATAAGCGATGAAAAAGTCTATTTGGCGAGACGCCCACTACTTTCGGCGATGACGAAGTAGTCCGCCAAAAGATACTGTAAAAGAAGGTAGAAGAGGCATGTGAAGGGCGGTCTAAAGTCCTAACGGCGAGTCGCCGACTACATTCGTCGACCAAGGATGTGTCCACTGAAAGTTACAGATCTCTCAGCACTATGGACATGAATGAAGAACGATACAAGATCAGTAGGCGAACTGCTGAATCGTTTGGCGAGCACGATCCAGCGTGCCGAATGATTCCCCGTGCCTATATTTTCAACCCACTTCTTAGAATCGACCATACAAGCACTGAAAACGAAATTAAAGCATGCAGAAACGAAATTCACACAAGACCCATACTACCACCCATCATTCCAGAATACTTAGACTTCTTCTGGTCCTGCCAAATTTAAGCCATTTAACTACGATAACCTCTAAGAATGTCATCACACATTCTTTTGTTGAGCAAAGATCATTGTTCAGAACAAATGTGGGGCATTTGGGTTTTACCCCACCAATATAACGACAATCTGGCAACACCCAGTACAAGCTCAATCAAATTAAACCACAAAACAACAAGGCATTCGACTATTAAAATATTTCAGGCAATTAATCTCGAATTACTCATAGCATATCAACTTATTTCTATCAGAGAGGCCCAACACACGTCATCCTGATACTACAATTGCAAAAGAGTGCAAAAGCTTTTAAGAAAAATTCTGGGTTTTATGGACTAACCTTTAATGTTGATCAAATTGCTTTTTGAAACGCTAGGCAACAAAGAGATCCAACCCCAAGCACGATTTACCAATTGAAATATTAATGGAAAGGTAAAAATCTAAGAATAAGTACCTTTGGTGTGATTTTGAGGAGTTTAAGAAGAGGGAAAGTGAGAGCTTCAAACATTTTAACTTTTTGCCTTTACATAACCGTTCAGTTCTCGTCATTCTGCGACGTTAGTCTTATCGTCGATAAAATCGGCGACGCGCTAAATTCATACTTACCTAGCCTAGTTTTACAGGAAATCTCTTATTTTGGGGTCCCAACAGCGGGTTAAGTCGGAGTCGTCGATAGATTCGGCGAGTCGCCCACTAGGTCCTTGGCTCGCCAACTTGCACTTCTCAACACCTTTCTAATTTTACCCTACAAAATCAGCAAACTATTATTCGAACATAATAATTAAAAGCAGTAAAACATTGGCTTGCCTCCCAAGTAATGCCTTATTTTACGTCGTGGCACGGCGAAAGCTTTGTCTCACTCTCCGTTATTGGGGTTTACCACAGTGTCACTAGATGACCCCAGTATGTCATTTGGGTGGAGATAAGGCACTGCAAAACTCAGGAGTGACCTGATTAGCTTGATTGATCTAGAGTGGGATCCAATCATTTGATGCAACACTTCAATATTCTCTTTCATTTCTTCCAGCACCCAATCCTGATCAGTGACCTTTTGGAGAATGATTTGAGGTGTGTCCTCGACACGATTTTCTCTCCCATATGTAGACTTCCTCCGCTTATGAGGGGGTATATACCTCCCCATGTTGTTGCATTGGACTTCCACCTCTTAGAGTTTGGTGGCCAGTTCGTATGGCTGAGATGAAGTGCGGTCAGCGTGAGGTCCTTTTGGACTTCTTGGCTCATTTCCACCAACTTGCCACTACTCTGCTCAACAATGTTCATCTAAGTGGACAACTCAACGAAAAACAAAACAAAAAGTAAAGTTAGTGAACTACAACTAAGAAGAACAAAAATTCTACTAATCTAAAAATTATCAAATAACACCACTCCCCGGTAGCGACGCCTTTTTGATGCTTATCGTGACCAATGGCACTAACCTACGGTATAAGTGTCTACAATCGTCAATAGTATAGTAATCCAACTAAAGGTTGGGGTCGTGTCCCATGGAAGTGGTTTTGAGAATTGATAGAAAAATAAAATTAAACTCTAACTAGTCGTAGCTAAAGATATTAATGAGTAAAAACATAATAAATAAAAGGGGGTGACACAAAAGTGTCAAATAATGATTTAGGGGTTTTGTCACAATTAGTAAAAATAGCAAAAATTAACAAGAAAATCAAGTATGGGGAAATGTTCTTGGGGTGTGACCGCATTACAAGTTGAGGTAATTAGTTGGGTACATGTTTTTGAAAGGAAATTTGTAAGATAATAGTGTCTAGGCTAAGCTTTAAATGGAAGTAAGTTCCCTCTCGGGCAACTTACCCTGTTTCGAATGTGTTCCTCTCGGACACCTATTTGCCGCATGAAGACCAGCCTATGCCTTACCCCACTCACTCTCTCGAGCTGAGTGTTAGGATATGAGACTAGGGCTTACCCTCTCGAGCTGAACCTCATGTCGACCCACTTTTTAGGCCATCGGTCTAGTGGTCTTGGTTTCGCGATCTCCCTTCCGGGCAAGCCGAAAACACATGGGTGGCTTTGTATTTGCAACTACAAATCCTTTATATTAAACCACAACCACTAGGTGAAATCACTATTAAAATACATCTAACCTATCGGCAAGCAAGACCCAACAATAATATCAACACGTAGTTGCTAAATCACACCCCAAAAATGGGGGTTTTTAGCCGTACATCAAGAAATAACAAAATACACCTAAAATAATAGTAAAATCAAATGGTTAGAAGAAATTAAACCTTGATTTAAGCAAAGGAAGAAGAATGGAGAAGACCCACTTCCACATTCAGGAAGATAAAATCCTTATTTTTTCAAGTCTCCGAAAAACCCTCTCCAAACTTGACAGAAAAATATCCAAAAAGTATTATTCTATTCTGGAAATTAAAATAAAGGTTCGACTCTTTAATAATTAATAACAAGTGTAGTATTTATAGACTTCAGAAAATAGCGTTGGCGTCTCTTTCGGTGAAGTTAGTCGATGCCACCGAATGACCCGGTGACTCGCCCTTCTTCTGTTTCATCGCCGCTTTATGCTTGCCTTCATCATCTTCATGTTCTGGACCATTGGGCGGTATAGTACTGCTTCACAAAACTATTCGGTAAAGCGCCGATTGCTCCTTTCATCGCCTTTTTGATCCTTCTCCTTCAAGGTTTCGCGTACTGGAACAAAGGGCGGAGTAAATCCCTTCGGCGATTGGCCAAAGGTTCTTGGCGATTCTCTTCCTTTAGCTTCTTAGTTCTTTTCAGCCTTTTTGTTCCTTTTTGCGCCTAAGTGTCCATGCTTCCAGTAAAACTTCAAATACCTGAAACTTAAGAGTTTTCATCATATATTAAGACAAATAAGCATTCGAGGACACTATTTCTATCAAATTAAAGCCCTAAGTGAGTCCAATTTGTGGACTCATCAAGGGACACAGGTTTTAGTGAATATTTATAACTTGCAGGGCCTCAAGAAGCTCATAATCTCTGGGTGTCTCTATTACTCCATCAGTATATAACCACTTCTCCTCGATGATGGTCATCAATCCCTCAGTCTTAAATCTATTCATAGACCAGAGAGGAGGACCTTGTGCAGATGGTGCTAGAACCACAACCTGATCTGGGACATGAGGAGGAGGAGTGGCCTGGGGAGTCCTGATCCTAGACGGATCATTCAACCTCTTAGAACGCAGCTCAGCTCTCTGGGTTGTTAATAACTCATCATCCTCAGGCTCAAAAGTTATAGTCTGAGGATCTTAGTGCTCACCCTCACTCTTAGAAGTGGTGAGGTGAGTGTCATAGATTCAATCACTGTCGGAGCTAACCTCCGGTGATGCGGGAGCAAGTTCCTTGCCTTCCCTTTGCCCTTCCCACCTGTGGTAGGAAGTTTGGTTTCATTTGCCATGGCTGCAGTTGTATCCTCATTTATTGTGATTCCCTTCTCCCTCTTGCAGGGTGGCATGTCTCATCCTACCACTTTTGGTCTAGCCATATCTGCAAACCACACAAAAAAGAGTTAGAATCATTCAAGGAAAGTTGAGAAAAACAGGTTTCAGACAGACTCGCCGAACCGATTGGTGAGTTGCCGAATCAATTTGGCAAGCTAGATTAGGCTCACCGAAAGGATAATCACATAAATTGTTAGAAAAATGGTCTGTCATCGACATGAAGGCCCACTCGGCGAATTACCGGCATTATTCGGTGAGCACATATTAGCTCGCCAAAAAATACAGTGCATTTTAGGGGTTAGGGGCACAAAAAGGGAGATTAAAGAAGACCTTCGTCGAGTGCACTCGGCGAACTCAGGGTTCTCGCTAAGAGTTAGAGAATCTCACTCAACAGAAGCACAAAATTAAAGGCGATCTGGGAGGAATTTGGTGAACCACCGAGTGGTTTGGCGAGCTCAACTTAGCTCGCCGAACTGCCTAGCGTGCCATTTTCAACCTCAACTTCAAAAAACAACCCCACTGCCCCCGAAAACAAAATCAAAATAGCACTCATTCAATTAAACCTCAACCCATAACAACCATGCCACCGGGGTACTTAGACTTTCCCCGGTTTAGCCAAAATTGGCCATTTGATGACTTAAGCGCATAAGAATGCAGTCAAACGCTCCATCATTAGGCAACGTCATTTAGCACATATATGGGTTACTCAGACTTCACCCGACTAGACCCAACAACAATTTAGCACAACCCCACAATTTAAATCAATTTTAAATCACGAAATTTTGGGAAATCAACAACTTAGGCATTCCAGGCATGATATCAAATTTAAAATTGGCAAACAACCACACAAACACGGATTCAAAGAGGTCCAGCACACTTCAAAATAATTTATAACAATGCAATTAAGTTTAATCGCTAATTTAAAAGTTTGGGTTCGGAAAACCAATCTTCGATGCCGAATATATGAATTGAAATGCTAGGTGGCAAAGTGTCCAACTCCAAACACAGGATCAACGACCAAAAAGAAAGAAAATGGGGAAAAATAGGCAATATAGAGTGCGGGTGTGATCTTGTTAAGTTAAAAAGTGAGTGAATGTGAAAGAGTTTGAACTTTTAAACCTTTGGCCTTTTAAAAACCGTCCAGTTCTTGCCCTTTCGGTGACATTAATTTTCTTTGCCAAACCAATCAGCGACACGCCGAGTGGGTACTTATCTCGCCGAGTTTTACTGGACCTCCAGTTAATGTGGGGGTCCAAACAACGGACAAAGTCAGGATTGCCGACCTTTTTGGTGATTCACCAACTTGTCCATAGGCTCGCCCAGTTTTACAGACTCCATCTTCATAATATCTTGAGTCCAACATTAGTCCAAGTCGAGCTTGTCGACCTCTTCGGCGAGTCACCAACTGGACATTTTGCTCACCAACCACCACTTTTCAAACACATTCCACTTTTTAACCTGCGCAATCACCACACGATTATTCCAAGAACAAAAAGAAAGCAATCAAACTTGGGTTGCCTCCCAAGAAGCGCCTTAGTTAATGTCGTGGAACGACACAAGTCCCCACTCAATTTTGATTTATGGAGTTTGCCCTAGTGTCACTAGGCAGTCCCCTGTTTTGTTTGCGGTAGAGACAAGATAACATATTACTCATTTGGGTCTCCAGTAGCTGAATAGATATGGAATGAGAAGCAGTCATCTTATTCAAAATTTGAGACATTCTCTTTTATATATTTCAACACTCTGTCGTGTTCTTCGACTTTGTGGAGAATGAGTGACAGTATCTCTTATGCTTGTCCATCCTCGTACTCCTTGGACTTTCTACGATCATGAGGAGGAATGTACCTATCTTTATTTTGGTATGGTAATTCAAATTCCATTATCTTTCTGGCCAAAGAGATCTAGCTGAGTAAACAGTGTGGCCAAGACCTAGTCCTTCTCTGTCTCCTTGTTGGTCTTGGCCATGTGATCAAGGAGTTAGGCTGCTATTGCATAGGGTAGTCGTGTGAGACCACCTGGAGAAATTTGGTAAGCCACTCCTCTGTTCTCAGGACCAAGACCTCAATAAAAGCAGTCCAGTAGCATTTTATCTGAGATTCCATATGTTGGGCATTGTAGCAATATTGTCATAAATCCCAGCCAGAACTCATGGATTGATTCAACCTCCAATTGCTTGAAATTTAGGATGTTATCTGTAAGAATCATCATTTTTGAAGAAGGGTGGCTCAATTGGTTACCGTTGCTACAAGACATGCTCATTTCTTCTGTTCTAAACAAGAAACATGAAAACCAAAACTGAAAGTAAGTAAATACAACTATCACTAACAAGAATAAAAGTCAACTTCACAAAAAGAATCTTAAACAGCACCACTCCCCGGCAACGGCGCCATTTTGATTAACGTTTCAAGGACACTTAATCCAATTCTAAGTGTCAACGATCGCTAGTCAAGTATAAACCCAAGTAAATGAGTTGGGGTCGAATCCCACAGGGAGCGGTACATGTTTGAGAATCAATTGAGAAGTACGAATATGGTCAAATCAGTCGTAGCAATAGAAATTATCTAATAAAGACATTATTTAAATAAGGGGGTGACACGAATGTCAAATGGGGGGTTTTTGTTTGAAATTATCAACTATAAATAGTGGTAAAAATATGAAATAACAATAATGAGACTGGTTCTTGGGATGTGATTCGATTATAGGCTAATATAGATAAATGGGTAATTGCAACTATTAGAAAATAGCTAAATATTAGTGAGTAAGCTAGACTATAGAGGCGGTTTACTTTCTCTCGAACAATTTACCCCGAATCAAGTCGATTTCTCTAGAACATCAACAAGCATGCAAAATAAGAACAGCCTACACTTTAGTCTATTGAATCTCTCGAGCTGAATGTGTGGAAAAGGGTTCAGGATTCAGGCTCTCGAGTTGAACCCATGACAACCAAATATCCACAGGCCATCAATCAATAATATTAGTTTTAAAACCTCTCTCTCGAGCAGGCCAAAAACACAAGGGTAGAACTGTATTTGCAAATATAATTCTTTAATTAAACCACAATTAATGATTGAACTCACTTATAAATAGCATTTAAACTAACAATTAGCAATACCCATAAACTAAATCATCCCATAATCACATAATCAAATCCCGAGAATTGGGGTTTTAGCTAGACATCGTAAAAACATAAAAATAGTTACCAAATTGAGTTTCCATCAACTGGGTAAGATAGATTTCGTGTTTACAAAGGTCTAATTCTAAGAATCTCAAAGACCCACTTCCAATTTCTCAAAAGTGAAAAACTTCAATTCTTTAAAGCTAAGGGAAAACTAGAGAAAACTTGTCTCACAATTCAAAACTTGATAAAAAAACTATTTTGAAGAGTAATTGATACTATACTAAATGTTCAAAAATGTATATATAGTCTCCAAAAATGTGTTGCAAAGAGTCACTCGGTGAAGTAAGTCGGGCTTGCCGAACCACTTGGTGATCCACCCTTTGGTCATTTCCATCTCCCTTCTGTCATGGCCTTCAGTATCCTCAAGGTCTGTAACTTTGGGTAATCTAACACTGCATCGCAGAATCACTCGGCGATCCACCGACTTCTCCTTTCTCTTGCCAACTTGGATCTTTCCTTCAGGGCTTAGCACACTGGAACTTTAGGTGGTCAAGTAGCCATTCGGCGACTCACCAAGTGGACTTGACGATTAGCAGGCTTGCTTTCCTTCATTCTTTCAGCTTGCTTCATTCCTTTTTGCAAATTAGTGTCCTTGCTCTGTTCTTCAATCCATATACCTGGAAATCATTATTGTTTTTCTAATATATTATCCAAAATTCTAATAGAACACTTAAATGAAAAGTTATAATATTGAATTAGCATAAGAAGAACCTAATTTTATATAATAATATCAATCTAAAGATTAACAAGTATCCAAAATACCATATCTCCCAAAGCATCAACAATGTTCATAATCATTATTCAACTAACAAAATAGAGTATATCAAACAAATCTATCTAATATGGTGCTTGAGAGTGAAATTAATCACGATTAGAAGTAGAACCCAAGGACATAACATGTGTTTTCCTTGAGATCCAAGGTCATAAACTCTTCTCTTTATCACTCCTCCATGATCTAGTAATACATTCGCGTTGCAACCTTTATCTCATCCTACTATAGTTGTTGTTATGATCTTAAGAATTCTTGAGCTCTCTATCCTGTAAATAAAAGTAAATGAAAACCATTAAAAAATTGTTCATTAATTTTATCGAACAAATGAATATGCCATGTGAATGGTATTAGAAGTGTTCAAAATTCTTGTTTTGAGTTTGCTGATTAAATAAAATATGTGAATTCTGAAAAAATAAACCACACTTAATTTTTGCATTTTCTTTTCATTGTTAATGTACAACATACATGTGATACTCGAATGTCTAAACCACTCACTAAAAGGATAGATGAAGATTAACAAGCTTAAGAGTGCTTCATAATTCCAAGGAGAGTTATGATCCTCGGTTGGCACTTTGCCAGTATCTGAAACTTAAGAGCAAAAGGGTCACTCTTAAGCAATCTAAGAATCTTACAAAACTTAGGAGGTCCTTACAGCAACGGGTAAAAGTAAACACTATCACGACCCAAATTAGGTTTGTTGCCACACGAATCCCAAAACAAGCCTTAACATGAATCTCTAGAAAATCAGGCAGAATTTCCTTTGATTTTAGTCCTATCCTAAATTTTCCCTTTCTCAGAAATTCACAACACGACCAATAGAAACTATAAGCCAGAACATAATAACCATCAATGATCTATTTGTCACGTAATAAAACCAATTCATCTCCAAATTATGAAAAAAAAAAGTTCCAAACTAGTCAATTGACTACAATACAAAGGACTAATCATGACTCAAATCAAAAGGATGAAAAATGGAGCGACTCTAAGAGTTTTTAAAGAAACTAACTAGATCATAGAAAATCAATAGTTCTCTTGCCACACAAAGCAATGCGGGCCTCACCAGATGCTACCAAATCACACTCTCCAGTTAATGAAATCTTCATCAATACCACATGAGTTCTACGTAAAATCAATTAGCGAGGACTGAGACTCTAGCTCAGTAAGTAATAATACTTATCCACAACCATTTGAATGAGGGACAATCAGAAAACATGCTAATATAATAATCAAATTGATGAAATAATGCCCTTTCAGAAATAGTACACTATTCAATCTTATGTGCCTCATATAAGCAAAAATCAATGTAAATACTTAATAATAAACTCTAAAAGACATTTTCATATCAAATATCATAGCTGGGAGGTTTCCAAGGATGAATCATGTAATCCGTGTAGCCTTCTCTTTAAGAAGTAACCAATAACAGTGAACTCCTCATAAAGGAATTAAATATTCATATAAGTAGATCCCTACTCGAGGGATATCAGTAACAGTATACTATTTCTACCTTCCCACAAGCAAGGGCTTTATCAGTAATATATAACTACAAGGTGCACCAGGCATAACGAACCCACCGTAGCTACGATATTCATCAAGGTTTACTCCCATTTATACTTTCCTTGTAATCAATAAAATCATTTCAAAATTGAATAGAGTATTTAAATCTTATCAAATATATCATTTCAAAGTTTAACAATCACCTGTCAAAACATGATCTCGTGTTAAAAATCCTTGATTAGACTAATTCGTAAAGAATCTTTGAATACCCAACTCTCATATCCCTTGGTTGCCTATCTAAATGCTTAAAATTTTGTCTGCCAAAATCTCTAAACTTTCACAAATTCATAATTAATCAACTATTCCCATTCATACTACTTATTCGTTAAGTTCATGGAGAATTCAAATGATTCTCTTAATTATCTCGATCCCAAATTTCCATCTATTAAGCTTATCCCCATTTATCAAGGTGATGCAACAAATCATCTTCCTTTGTTTTTCTCCATGATTTGGGTCATTCAACAATTACTATAACTTATCATAATAACTACTACTTGTTGACTGTTTACCCATTATAATATGCATATATCTATGTCGAAGGAAAGAAATAATACCTTAAGGTCCGACTTAAATAGGTTGGGTTCTTGTCAGTTAGTTAATAGAATCACTTGTTACTTTTTATCGTTGAATCTATGCTCGAATTTGAATTGTAGCTTCTATAACTACTGCGTTCTTCCCCTCTTCAGATTTCCTTCAGAAATTGTTTTTTTTCCTCTGTGTGTGCTTCCTCTTCTTTCAACGCTTCATCTTCCTTTTTGGTTGCTGCAGGCAGAACTCCCTATACCCCTAATCTCTTTAATTTCTTTTTTCTTTTTGCTGCTGCCAGGTTGCAGCCCTTTGTTTTGGGCTTTGGCCCACTAAGGTTTCTTATTATTATTATTTAGAAGATAACTTACTCCTTGCAATTAAGTCATATGTATAACAAAAATAGGCGTGGATACTAGACTTCCATAACATCTTTCAATTCTCAAGTAGTGTCCAGCGCGACATGGTTTTGTTTCCATAATAATTTCACAGTTATTTCCTCTCGTTAATTTAAGCACAAGAGAGAAGTCTGATATACATTTTCTTAGAAGACATAGAATACAGAACACTGGATGATAAACACTGCTCTTATTTAGTCAAGTAATCTCATAAGGTCTAATCTCAAGCTGAATTTACCTTCTTCTTTTTTTCTTGGAATTGATTCACGCCTACCATGGAGGGACTCGTAGAAGGATTAAGTCCCGAACTATGTACTTAAAATCACATTTCCTTTATATACATAAGACTTTCATCTATTGGAACTATATGCAAATTCTGTCTTATTAACTAGACCCTGTCCAGTACCAAGTCTAATCCCAAATCCTAATTCATTATCCTCTTCAACTTCGAACCATTTGGTAAGAAAATGACCTCACCTACCTTACATCATTTCGTATAAATTCCTTTAAAAGCTTGACTAGAAGTTATTAATGTAGCCCAATTTCGTGAATGGTATGTAAATTTCCCAACTACATCTAAAATCAAGAATACAAACTCTAATTATATCCTCTAAGATTGTGCAATACGCTCAGAATGCTTGCCTGTCAACATATATTTCTAGGAAAGGTTTTTAAAAGCGTGAAGTAAGCAGTGATACTCTGTTAGATAAGAGGGCACGGGAACTCATTGAGTCAAACAATTTTGTTCAAGTATTTTTCTATAGATATTTCTTCATTTTATCTGGTTTTGAACGGAAAGAAATGTGATGGCTTTATAAGTCGATCTACAAATACCCACATAGGTTCATAACCTCTAAGGATTCGTGGTAGCGCGGTCATAAAATCAATAGTAAATCCTTCCAATTTCCATTTTGAAATCTTAAACTGTAGTGGTAGTCATGTGAGTTGCTAATACTCATCTTTAACATGTTCTCACAATACAAGAAAAAGCCTTATTTAAGACCAACATTTAGGGACGAGTGAATTATCACATCTCTAAAAGTATATCTATTGGGACGAGATTATATTTCAATCCTTATTTATACATTTTATTGAGAAGGTATTAAATCTAGTCCTTAAAAAATTAATTCACTAGTCCCAAATTCTATTGAGGGCCTTGAGAGGGAGAAAAGTTCCGCCATTTTTTATACTGAAATATTAAAAAAAATGTAATTTTTACTTTTAACAAAACTTTAAGCGCTAAAATTAAATTATACTTTAGGTAAACAATTTTTTTCTCAAAATACAGCAGCCCGTCCTAATGCCCTAGTTTGAGCTCGCCATTGCCATCGATCAAGGTCATCCCTCTATATCCTCTCAACGTTTTTTGCTTAACCTTGACATTCCTCTGCCCTAATCGCATTTTTTTTTATTGTATCGTTGTTGCTCTGCTCAAAACAGAATTCTACCCCAGCTTTGATCGAAATAGAATTTCAGGTTTGTTCCTCTTCCGATCGAGTTGTTGTGTTTCTTCTATATGTTTTACTTATGTTGTTTTTTCATTGTTGTATTGAAGCTACTCTTTCTGTTCATTCGTGCTTAAGGTTGACATTCATATGCCCTAATCGCGTCATTTTCTTGTAGTGATAGTTGATGCTCTGTTCAATAAAGAATTGCACCCAGCTTTGCTCGAAACAGAATGTCAGGTCGGTTCCTCTTTCGATCGAGTTGTTATGTTTCTTCTATATGTTTTATTGATGTCATTTTTTCATTGTTGCATTAAAGCTACTCTATTTGTTCTTCTTCTTTTTAACAATAAATAGGTTAATGGTTTCAAAATCTGGTCTCTTTTCTTAGTCATATAATGAAAATAGTCATATAACCATAGCTGCAGTAATTTGAGTTCCTTATTTTGATATGAAGCTTGCGTTTGGCCTCCGACATTCTTCTTATTAGCTGCAGAACTAATGTGTTTATGCCTAGTAAAGAAAAACGTTCGATTCATCTGAGTCATAGTGCAAAACCGATCACCTTAATCCACAAGTCTAATAAATCGACAACCTCGTTATGTGCAATATTTCTCTATCTTTTACAACCTTAATTCCATTGATTGAGGAATAGTTGGCCCTGAATATCTTCTGAAACATGTAATCTGTGAAATTAGCTGCCATGTCACCTATAAAAATATAGTATATTCAGTGGTATTATCTTAATGTTTTTCACCCGAATCAAGTCGTGCCCAGTTGAGCCTAAAATTTTGCTTAATGTTATGCATCAAGGTACCATTGTATACTTGTACTTGCGCAATTCTCGAGAATTGTATATAGGAAGTAAAGGAGCTGGTTGATTTCCTAGGTACTTTGTAAAGTTTAGATTTGAAACTCACTCTCCTGTAACATGATTTTGGTGGTACCTTTGTATACTTGTACTTGCCCAATTCTTGTATTTTTGTTTCATGAACAAATATTTCTAGCATATCCCTCTACATGGAAAACTTATTTATTTGTTAAAACTCACAAGTACTTTTTACTATCTAAAACAGGGGATTGTCCCAGTATACTAGTTGTATACAAAGGAAACTTTTAGTCATCTATGCAAATGGGATGTTGTTGTGTGCTTCAAAATAATCAGAAAAAAGGAAGTAAAATGTTGTTGGTTTTCAACATCAAAGTTTCCGATCTATCAATACTCTTTCCTGTAACATCAACTTTCTCTGTTAGACCTGCTTGTTTGGAGCTTCCTGTTCTTTTAAAATTATGTGCAGTATTTGGGGAATGCCAGGGCGGTTTATCAAGAAGCTTTATAGTTGTTAACAAGATGGCAATGTAGTAAGAGATGGGTTGTATCATCATTCAAGCAGAATCACCTACTTGTGTTCCAATTCCGTTCAGATTGTTCCGACTACACATACAATTGATGTCATTATGGAACTCAGATAATATTTTATCGAAGAATCCCAATATACTAGCTATACAAGGGACCTGTTCAATATCTATGCAAATGGGATTCTTCTGTGTGCTTCAGAATAAGCCGAAAAAAGAAGCAAAACTTTGTTGGTCTTCAAAATAGAGTTTCCAGTCTATCAAACTATTTCCTGAAACATAAAGTTTTCTTGTCTCAGTGGCCTTCCCTACTTTGTTCCCTCCAAATTATCTTAAACATGAGATAGGGAATGATCTCTCCCATCTTTTCTCTGTTAGACCTGCTTATTTGGAGGTTCCTATTCCGTAAAAGTTGTGTGCAGTGTTTGGGTGTAATGCCTGGGGGGTTGAATAAGAAGCTTTATTGTTTTTAAGAAAATGGATGTAGTAAGAGATTCGTTGTATGTTGGCTCTAGTCTGAAGCAGAATCACCTGCTTATGTTTCGATTCTGTTCAAACTGTTCTAATCACACATACCATTGGTGTCATTATGTAACTCAGATAATATTTTATGCCCAAGGATTCCTGTTAAATCCCATGATGGATGTAATCTCCTTCCTTTGCCATCTGGATCGTGCTCATCCAATATAATGATTCCTATTAAATCTTGTGATGGCTGCAATCTCCTTCCCTTGCAATCTGAGTAGTGTTCATCCAAAATAAATTTTGGATAGGAGACACTGATAGTTAGACTACGAAGATTATGGAAAAACGGTCATATTATTGGAGAACCAGGACCTGCACTACCAAGTTAAAACTTAAAAAAACATTCACATCTATTATGATTTAATGCTCAAACTTAAACAAACATTCACCTCTATTATGATTTAGTGAGGACAAATGTAGTGTTCTTGAGTTTGGACTATAACCAATGTAGCATATAGTTGCAATTACTAGTTTTCTTGATTCTTTCTTTATGTATTAGTTTGAGGATGCAATTAAGCCATTCTTAACTTTAGGATAAGTTAGTTATGAGCCAAGAATTTTTATTCAGAAGCGACTACCAACAAGAATTTTTTTAATCTTCTCTGCAAGTACTTGTCAATTTTTTTCAGCTTCTTCCTCTCTGAAACACTATGCTAAACTATTGGTAATATGATTTGATTTCTCATTGTGTATTCTTTTACATGTGACACTAAACTATTAAATCGATCTCTTCTTTTTCTCAAATCTGTTATTCAATAATGAAATGACTAGGTTCCACAGTTGTATAAACCTAAGTGCTAAAGGAGGTTGTTACGATAATCAGCTTTGTTGCTTAAAACACGATCATACTTTATCACTTTTCTGCCCTCAAGCGAGTGGATAGTGAAAACATAGCCTTTGTTATTTTTCTAAATAATGCTTTGTTTTTTTCTGTCTCAAAATGTAATCTTCTCTTTGAGCCGTTGTTATTCTTATAGCTTCTCGCTCTTAAAAGGAATATTCTAAAGTATTGATAATATGATTTGTTTTCTCCATGTTGTGTAGGTAAGGGCCAAGGACAAGGACTTACAAACTCTACTTTATTTACTAGTCAAGGAATGACAACGATGCCTAAGAGCTCCATCGATCTTGAGAAAGAGAACAAGCAAACTAACCCCTCAGCTCATGCATTGACTAATATAGGTAAGCAATACACCCAAGAAGTCTAGACAAGTAAGATTTTTGGAAATATGCTATGTTTTTCAAATAAAAATTCAAGTTTGTCTGTAATACCTTTGAACTATTTTTAGTTCCTTACTTTCCAGATGTAGCACATCATAGCTCCCCAAAGAGCAATCATTTTTTCTCTACTTTGTATTACTTTTTCAATTTCTCTATTACGCTATGTGTTTTCCTTCTTAACAATCTAATCTTCTCTGCAAGTACTTGTCAATTTTTTTTCAACTTCTTCCTCATTGAAACACTATGCTAAAGCATTGGTAATATGATTTGATTTCTCCACATTCTATTGGGAAGGGTCGAGGACAAGGACTTAAAAGCTCTACTTATTCTACTAGTCAAGGAATGGGAATCTGAATCTGAGGTGGGATGTATTAACAAGAGTGCTCTTTATGCAAATCAACACATCAAAACTCCTTCTAGAAGCACAAGAGAGAATTCGACCATGTCGTCTAGTCAACAAATGCAAAGAATGGATAAAATGATTCTTGAGAAAGACGATATGCAAACTAAAATTTCATTGCCTCCATCTATTGATCAAGTTATGGAACACTCTCAAACAACTGAAAAAGGTACGATATTTTCATTCCATATCTTTTTAATTTGTAAAGCTGAATTTGAATGTTATAGTTTTTACTGAATTATGCACCGTAGATTCATCTAATCCTACAAAGGTAAGAAGAGTTCGAGGGAGCAACATGTGCAAAGAAGTTGCTTCACTTGAAAACAGAGAAAATCTGAAAGTAACATTTTACAATAATCAAACTTTTGGAACAAATAGAAAATTGTTTTCAAAGCATTTGGGAAAAATTGTTCGTGACCGTAATATGTCCGTTGGGAGTAACCTCGTGGAGTGATATTAAGAAAGAAAAGTTAAGTCACATGTGGACAGCTATTGAGGTAATGTTGTGTTACTGAAATCTTATTTACCAAAGATATCGAATAGAAACTCAACTCATGTCCCAATTTTTGTAGCACAAATTTGAGGTTGTTGACATGAATGATCATCTTGATCATATCTTGGGATGGATGAATGAGCTATGGAACAAATGGAGAGGACACTTACATGCAAAATATGTGAAGGATAAGCCTATTTAACAGTCTCTTAAGAATATCCCAGGGGAGTAGACAAAAAAGAATGGGAATGGTTAGTAAAGGAACATTTTATATCTGAAAGTTTTCAGGTATGTATATTACCTAAGTTTATCACTAGGAAACAACCTTGAAGCTTGCACAAGTATGAGATGCCTTATGTTTTAATAATTTTGTTATAATTATTCTAATTAAGCTTATCGTTTCACAAATACAGGCAAGAAGCATTAGGAATGCAACAAACCGATCTAAGCTGAAGATACTTCATCATATTGGTAGCAAACCTATTCGAGAGATTTTTTATCAAAAGGTATTTTTCGAAAACTATTTTCCTTGATTGAGTATTTACAAGGTTTGTGTTATTTGACGTATTTGACTTTGATGTAAAGGGTGGGAAAGATGGCAATCCACCAGATTTGGTGACTATTTTCTTTGAGACTCTTAAGAAAGATAACAAGATTGTTGAACCTGAAGCAATTGAAAAACATGTACGTTTGGTAAATTGAATAAGTTAATAGCTTGAAATTGTTAAGTGTTTTGATAGAAAATGTCCTTTTACATATTTTGTAGGCTCAACTTGAGGAAATAGTTCAAGAAGATTCAACTCTCTCTAGTATAGAGATTATTGAAAAATGTTGTGGACCACAAACTCGTAGCCATGTATTTTGATTTGGGGGTGGAGTTAAAGCAAAAGATTTGAAAGGTGGAACTTCTTCAAAGGCTGAGCTATTGTCCGAGCTACGTTCAACTCGAGATGATAACAAATTCTTGAATGAAGAAAACAAATCCTTGAATGAGGAAAACAAATCATTGAATGATCGCTTGTCTACCTTAGAAGATGAGATGAAACAAATAATGAAGATGAATAATTCTTTGCTTCTCAACAATCAGATGTCCCACCTACTGAATGATAATTGTTTTTCTACTGACCAAGTAAGTAACAATATACCCGACTTTATATTATTATAAGAAAGCTTTTTATTCCTGAGATGATAGTTCTGCCTCAATAGTCTCTCTACGATGTCCTCATCCTCTGCTAGCTCTTGGTTAAATGCTCTTTTTCAAGACTGTAGCTATTAACTATCAGATTTGTTCTGTAGATATTTACCATCAGATTAAGACATTTATCAGTAGGACTCAATTTTCTTGTTTTTGATGTGGAGGTTGCGCATAATTCCCATACTCGGCATAGCCTGCAGAGTACATACTTGGGTCCTGATTAGGTTGGGCATAACCATAGCGTCATATCCTTGTGTATACCCATAAAAACCACCATTCCACTGGTTCAGATCACCCTGAGACTGGTGAGAAGGCAGATGGTTTGTCCACCCAACTGAGTTCCACTTAATGCTCGTAGAGCTTCCTTAGCACAACTTCTGCCCTAACAATGCCAGCAAGTTAGTTTCCTTATCACTGAATTTGACTAAGTTCAGAAGACAACGTTTGCCTAGTGGTATTTTTACATGAAGCAATTTCCCATAATTCCCAAAAACCCGCCTGAGGTGATCATCCGTTACACTTGCATCCAAATTACCAACGAAAATCTACAATCAAAGTTCTTTAATATGAGCACAGTTCGAGAGAAACATTGAATGCTGTTGATATAAAGAAATGTACTGACTGTCGGATTAGCGGGGTCACCCTCATTTTGAGTTCCAGTACTTTGATATGAAGCTCTAAAAGAAAGAACAAATGTGAGGTGGTTAGCAGAGATATATGTTAAAGCAAAGGAAAAATGCAGTTGAAAAACAAAACTAAAAGCAAATGTCCCCATAAAACAGTAAAAGTTAACACAAAAGGTTAGGCATGTCTAATACTTGGACATTAGTCATCATACTAAACAGGGTACTCAACTTTGCATTCCAGATTAAACACACAAGGTCTGATCGTCCGGAAGAAAAGCAAAATCAACATCTCAACTTCCTTAGGTATATATTAAACAGGTATATGCTTCAGCTATGCCTTCTCCTAAACCTTCCAAACAATTGATGTCACAGTTCCCTGCTGATCTTTTTAAGGTGCATAAAGTTGCAATATCCACCACGGTTGCATCCTGCTCTTCCTCTCCAAACTGAACATAAACATTACCAACCATGTGATCATCCAGATTGTCACAAATATGTAGGCTCTCAATCTCTCCATACTTGTTCAATTCTTCAGACAGATCATCATAAAAATCCTCAAAATGTTTCTGGATTTTGCGAGGATCAATGGGACTGCCTTGAGCATCAAACCAGGGGTAATTGAATCAGGTATTTGATACATATTTGAGAGGAGAATAGTATAATTAACAGTGGGTTTCGTGTGGAGCCTCGAACATCGATCGCCATGATACAAATTAGTGAATTCTTTGTCAGTTAGTTCTAGATTATGTTTATTTCACACAAGAGATTTCTGCCCTGTTTTTGTTAATTGCCAGTTGTTTTTGCCCAACTTAATTTACATTCCTGCTCGTCTCTTAAGCTATTGAGTCCATTTGTTTTTATTATCCGACAGATGTTATATATATATTTATTTGTAAATATTTAAAATAGATATTAGATTTTCGTTTAATACATCTCAAAGTTTTTCTAATGGATTTTTTCTCTTATTTTCTTGTAGCTTTTGTTGATGTTTCTAGATAACACTTGATGAAGATTGGAGCTTTTAATTTTTTGCCTAGCTTTTGTTCATTGTTCTGTGCAAGATACAAGTGTAGAAGAAGATGAATGAGCTCACTGTTAGTTTGCTACAAATTTAATGCAAAACTTGATGCCATAGTCTAACTCGGATGTTAGCTATATGTTTTTGTTGTTAAGCAAATGTTGAAACCAATATCATGGATATCAACTAGTTTATTGTAATTAATTGTTTTCTTTACATATATCTTATTGTCTCGGTCTCTTCTCTATATATATCATCTTTTCGTCGCAAAAGTTTTAGTAGTAATTCTATATTTGTTGAAATGTATTAGTGCTCAATCTAGGACAAGAATTATGCTGGTCTCTAAAGACCAATCTATGACCAAGCTTGTTGCTCGTCTCTAATGTTGTTCTAGGACGAGGTTGGTGAGTCGCAAAAGTTATTTCTAGGACCAGATAGTTCTCGTCTTTAAAGCAATTCTAAGGACAAGACTTTAATAGTCGCTAGAGATTACTAGGACCAGATCTATATCGTCTCTAAAGATTATTACGACTAGTTTTTAGTGGTCACTATAGACTTTTACCAACCTGCAAAACCTATTTCCCAATATATATTTGGCCTATTTGAGACCAGAAATAACGTCCCTAAAGGTATTTCGCGACCAGATTGGATCCCCGTACCAAAATATCTTTAACGACTAGTTTTTTTGTCCCGTCGTTGTTGAGCGATAGCGAAGGAAGCTTTTAGGACGGGTGGCGACCAGATTTTTCAGGTCTCAAATGTTCATTTGGGACCAGATTACGACTTTCTGGGACCATATTTCCCTTCCCTTGAGACTGTTTTTCTTGTAGTATGTGAGGAAGAACCACCAGGGCTCAGGCATCAAACCACGGAGCCCTCCACAGGCCTTGGTCTTAATGACTGGTCTTGGATGGGTCCGTCATCCTGAGCCAGCAGACCGCAACCCAAGTGAAGAACCATGGTGGCCTTCACGGTTCGTAGTCCTTCACATGGTACGTGGTATGACTCGTGGATGGACCTCCCAGAACCAATAGACCCTGGCCAAGAACCACGACCCACTTGGCGGGTCGTGGTCCCTTCGGCGGTGCGTCAGTGGTTCCGTGGAAGGGCCTCGTCAGCTTTTGAGTTAGAGTCATTTTGCTCTTTTCCCCTATGCATTGGGCCTTTAAACTACATCGTTTAATACCTAAACTACGTCGTTTTACTCAGTTTAAGCCTACTAATATAGTCAGAGCCTACCCAAAACCTCTATCATACAAAATTCATCGAAACAAGAGCAAAAAGAAGAGGAAAGTTGACCAGCCCTCTCAAGAACACGCTGAAGGTTTGCTTCAATTTTCAGCCTCAAAATCAAAGGATTTCTCCATATATTTTGTAACCAGGTATGTGAGATTTCACTAGTGGATTTCTTTCATCCACTAGTTCCCTAGAATTCAGTCAGATCCTTGATTCTCTATATCTTTTTTAGAATTAGGGTTTCTAAAACCTTGGATATTTACTATGATTTAGCTGTTGTAGTATCCTAAATCAAAATAGCATGTTTCTTGGAACGTTTGTTCAGTTCCTTGTATGAAACTCAGAACCCCAGTTGTGTAGATTCTTATATTCCGAGGAAAATAGACATGCTTTCATTTCAGTCTTTACTTTTAGTTTTCAGTTTTGTTAGAGTTAGCTTGGGGGCATGTCCCAGCAACTCAACTCAATTAGAGGCTTTTCAGAGATCGTAGTAGAATCATATTAAATTGTTAAGTTTAACCTTTCAGTGTTATTAAACTCTTAGTATGGTTTATACTTTCAGACTAGATGGGTATTCCCTACTTTCAGTTATCTATTGTTTTAGCTTCCGCGCAGTACATGTTTTATTTAGTTATTCTTGTATGCTTAATAAATGAGATACACAGGGTTAGCTTAGGGTCACTCGTGATCCTAGGTCCCGTGTTACGTCAAGGGGGTAGCCTCGGGGTGTGACAAACTTGGTATCAAAGCATTAGGTTCAAGAGTATTAGGATGTCTGAAAGCCGCACTAAGTAGAGTCTCTTTTATAGGTATGAAGTGCACCACATCTATGAGAGGGAAGCTACGAAGTGTTTTAAGAAAAACTTCACTTTCTTTGTGTTCTTATCGTGCGTGGGTATGATCCAACTTCTCCTTTCTAATTCGTTGTTATGCATTTCAGATCATGGCTCCTCGTAGAGCTAATGCACGCAATGCTAACGCAGTTCCTCCAGCCCTGAACCATGAGGTTACGAATGCATAATTTTAAAATGCGATCCATCTCTTGGCTCAGAGTGTGGCCAATCAGAATAATCAGCAGGTCCCAGGCTAACACAAATGGTGGATCAGCTGCAGTTAGGGTTTGAGACTTTTTTCGGATGAGTCTGCCTAACTTTCTAGGGTCGAAGGTTGGTGAGGACCCACATAACTTCATTGATGAGATTAAGAAAATCCTTGGGGTAATTCAAGTAACTGGAACTGAGTGTGTTGAGTTAGCATCCTATCAACGGAAGGATGTGTCTCATATCTGGTTTACTCAATGGAAAGATAATAGGGTTACGGATGTAGCTCCTATGACTAGGGATTGTTTTACTAGGGCTTTTATAGACAGGTTCTTCCTAAGGAAATTGAGAGAAGCTAAGGCACAAGAGTTTATGAACTTGAAGCAGGGTTCAATGTTGGTCGAAGAGTATGGGCTGAAGTTTACCCAACTTTCCAAGTATGCTCCGTACATGGTTGTCGATTCCAAGGCACAAATGAGTAAGTTCTTGTTTGGGGTATCTGATCTGGTGAAGACTGAGTGCAGGAATGCTATGCTACTAGGGGATATGGATATCTCTGGACTTATGACTCATGCTCAGCAGGTTGAGGGTGATAATCTTAGGGAATAGTCTAAGGATAACAAAATGGCCAGAACAAGAAACTATAAATACTCACAAAAAAAGTTAGACGGTGGAAATCGCTCACAGTTCAGCAGAGGTCTACAGTCCCAACACCTTCATCATCTAGTACTCCATCCCCCAAATTTTGACAAAATAAAAAAAGTAGGGCATCAGGCTCTAGATCTTAGGGGAGTGCTTAAGGTAACAGGTTATTCCCAACTTGTCCAAAGTTTGGTAAGAACCATTCCGGTGAGTGTCTAGTAGGCAAGGAAGGGTGCTTTGGGTGTGGTCAGTAAGGCCGTAAGTTGAAGGATTGCCCTTCTTCCAAGCAGGAGCAAGGAGGTAACAACAATAGGGCTCAGTCTACAGTACCAACAGGTCACCCAACTCAGTAAGGTGCTTCATCTGGTACAGATGACGGTCTGCACCATAATAGGTTGTATGCTCTTCAAGCTCGCTAAGACCAGGAAGATTCTCCTGATGTGGCCACTGGTACGTTACAAATCTTTCATTTAGATATTTATGCATTGTTAGATCCAGGGGCTACGCTGTCTTTTGTAACTCCTTATATAGCAGTAAGCTTCGGTGTCAGTCCACAAATTCTTTCAGAACCCATCTCATTCTCTACTCCAGTTGGTGACCCAGTTATAGCTAGACGGGTATATAGAAATTGTCATGTCACAGTTTATCAGAAAGTCACCTCAGCAGATCTTGTAAAGCTAGAAATGGTAGATTTCGGTATCATTATAGGCATGGATTGGTTACATTCTTGTTATGCCTCAATCGATTGTAGAACTAGGATTGTTCGGTTTTAATTTCCAAATGATCCATCCTTAGAGTTGAAGGGTAGTAGCTCACTGCCTATAAGTTGATTCATCTCTTACCTTAAGGCCTAAAAATGATTTCCAAAGGGTATATCTATCATTTTGTTCGGGTTAAGGATTCAAAATCCGAAACCCCAACTCTTGAGTTAATTCCGGTAGTAAATAAGTTTCTAGAAGTGTTCCTAGAAGATCTTCCCAAGTTCCTCCCGAAAGGGAAATTGACTTCGAAATAGATCTCCTTCCAGATACCCATCCTATTTTGATTCCTCCTTACAGAATGGCTCTAGCCGAGCTTAAGGAATTGAAAGAGCACTTGAAAGACCTTCTAGATAAGGGCTTTATCAAACCTAGTATCTCTCCATGGGGTGCTCCAGTGTTGTTCGTGAAAAAAATGATGGTTCTCTCAAAATGTGTATTGACTAACGGAAGTTGAACAAAGTCACAATCAAGAATAAGTATCCCATCTTTAGGATTGATAACTTGTTTGACCAACTTTAGGGTGCTAGTTGTTTTTCTAAGATAAACCTCAGATCCAACTATCATCAGCCCAGATTCAGAGATAGTGACATTTCGAAGACAGCTTTCAGAACTCGCTATGGTCATTATGAATTATTAGTTATGTATTTTGGGCAAACACATGCTACTGCAGCTTTCATGGACTTAATGAACAGGGTGTTCAAACAGTATTTGGACCTGTTCATCATTGTCTTTATTGATGTTATCCTCATTTATTCTCGGAGTGAGGAAGTGCATGCGACTCATTTGAGAGTTGTTCTGCGAACTCTCAAAGATCGCCAGCTATTCGCTAAGTTCAACAAATGTTAATTCTAGTTACAGTCCGTCACTTTCCTTGGTCATGTGGTGTCCAACGAAGGGATTCGAGTGGATTTTCATAAAATTGAGGCAGTACAACACTGGCCCAGACCCACCTCTCCAGCAAATATTATAAGTTTCTTGGGTATGGCCAGTTATTATAGGAGATTTGTTGAAGGATTTAATCCATAGCTTCCCCATTGACTAAGTTGACTCAGAAAAAGGTCAAGTTTCAGTGGCCAGACGAGTGTGAGAAAAGTTTCTTAGAATTTAATACTAGGTTGGCCACAACTCCGATCTTGACTCTACCGGATGGTTCCGACGAATATGTAATTTTTTGTGATGCATCCAGGGTTGGGCTATGTTGTGTACTGATGCAGAAAGGTAAGGTCATAGCTTATGCTTCTAGAGAGCTTAAGGTCCAGAGAAGAACTACCCGACTCATGACCTTGAGCCTGCAACCGTAGTATTTTCCCTACTGATTTGGAGACACTACTTGTATAGTGTTCATGTTGATGTATTCACAGATCATAAGAGCCTACAGTATGTGTTCACCCAGAAAAGGTTGAATCTTCGTTAGAGAAGATGGCTTTAATTACTCAAATACTATGACATGAATGTGTTTTACCATCCGGGTAAGGCCAATGTAGTAGTTGATTCTCTTAGCATGCTATCTATGGGTAGTGTAGCACATTTTAAGGAATAAAGGAAAGAGTTATCCAAAGATGTCCACCGGCTTGCTCTCTTGGGATTTGGCTTTATGGACACATCAGATAGTGGGGTGATAGTGCAGAATGGATCAGAATCTTCATTGGTAGCAAAGGTAAGGAAAAACATGATAGTGATCCTATATTATTTCAATTGAAAGATGTAGTTCATTAGCAGAAAGTTGAGGTTTTCTCCTAAAGGGGAGAAGGTGTACTTTGTTACCAGGGTCACTTATGTTTTCCTAACGTGGGTGAGTTGAGGAAGCAAATACTTACAGAAGCTTATAACTCCAGGTATTCCATTCTTCCAGGTGCTACTAAGATGTACCGTGATCTACGGAAAGTCTTTTGGTGGAACAGCATAAAGAGAAACATAGCAGATTTTGTGGCTAAAAGTCCTAATTGTCAATAGGTCAAGGTAGAACATCAGAAACCAGGAGGTATGACTCAGGAGATTGACATTCCTACATGGAAGTGGGAAGTGATAAACATGGACTTCATTATGGGATTACCTCGTACTCGCAGACAACATGACTCCATTTGGGTGATAGTTCACAGAGTTACTAAGCCCGCTCACTTCTTGGCTGTCAAGACTACAAATTCAGCGGAGGATTACGCCAAATTCTACATCCATGAGATAGTCAGGTTGCATGGGGTTTCCTTGTCTATCATCTCAGATAGAGGTCCTCAGATTAGCTCTCATTTTTGGAAATCTTTTCATAAAGGTCTTGGTACACAGGTAAATCTCAGTACTACATTTCATCCACAGATGGATGGTTACGCAGAGCATACCATATAGACCCTAGAGGACATGTTGAGAACTTGTGTGTTCAATTTCAAGGGTTGTTGGGATGATCATCTACCTCTCATAGAGTTCTCCTACAATAATAACTTCCATTCCAGTATTCAGATGGCCTCAGATGAGGCACTATATGGGCGTAGATGCACGTCCCAGATTGGTTGGTTTGAAGTAGGTGAAGCAGCCTTGATAGGGCCAGATTCAGCTCATCAGAGATAGACTAAGGATAGCTCTGTGTCATCAGAAGTCCTATGGATATGTGACGAGAAGGGACTTAGAGTTCGAAATCGATGATTGGGTCTTCCTAAAGTGTCACCTATGAAGGGGTGATAAGGTTTGGCAAGAAAGGGAAGCTCAATCCTGGATATGTAGGGCGCCTTATAGAATCTTGAAAAGGGTTGGTAATATGGAATATGGGTTAGAGTTACCAGCAGAACTAGCAGCGGCACATTCGTTCTTTCACATTTCCTTGTTGAAAAAGTGTTTGGGTGATCCGGCATTGATAGTACCATTAGAGAGAGTGGCTTTGAAGGATAGTCTCATTTACGAAGAGGTGCCAGTAGAGATTCTTGACCGTCAAGTTCGCAGGTTGAGAAAGAAAGAAATCGTTTCAGTGAAGGCTTTGTGGAGGAGTCAGTCCATAGAGGGAGCTACTTAGGAAGCAAAAGCAGCCATGAAGGCCATGTATCCTCACCTCTTTCCCTCCGATTCCGTTTCAACTTGAGGTAATAATTCCTCTCCAGTCTCTCAATTTACTCCTGCGTAAATTCAGTCTCAGCATCTTGTTCCTTCAGTTGTTCTTACATTTCAGCATATTTGCATGTTCTTGGAATTCAGTTCAGTTAGATATCAGTTACTAGTACTTAGTGGCAGGGATTGCAACTCCTTCCCTCTATATTGAGCTAGTTTAGACTTCATTCGAGGACGAATGTTCCCAAGGGGGAGATATTGTAACACCTCAGAACTTAACAGATCTGCACAACAGAAAATTTGGTGAACCATAGAAGGGTTCACGGATCGTTAGAGGATCTATGGTCTGTCGACCTGCTCGTAGTTTACACCCACTCAGAAGTGGTGGACCACAGGACCCTTCACGAGTCATGGATCCCCACATGAGCCATGGGAAGGCTCGTGGTTGTGAGGTAAAACCATCAGGGCTCAGGCATCAAACCATGAAGCCCTCCATGGGTCATGGATAGGTCCGTCGTCCTAAGCCAGCAGACCCCAGCCCAAGTGAAGAACCGTGGTGGCCTTCATGGTCTGTGGTACTTCACAGGGTCCGTGGTATGGCTCGTGGATGGACCTCCCAGAACCAGTAGACTCTGGCCAAGAACCATGACCCACTTTATGAGCCGTGGTCCCTTCGACGATCCGACAATGGCTCCGTGAAAGGGCCTCATCAGTTTTTATGTTAGGGTTGTTTTGATTTTTTCCCCTATGCATTGGGCCTTTAAACTACGTAGTTTAATACCTAAACTATGTCTTTTTACGTAGTTTAAGCCCAGTAAACTAGTCAGAACGTACCCAAAACCTCTATTCTCCAAAATTCATCAAAATTAGAGCAAAAAGAAGAGGAAGGTCGATCAGCCCTCTCAAGAACACGCGAAAGGTTTGCTTCAAGTTTCAACCTCGAAATTGAAGGATTTATCCGTAGATTTCGTCATCGGGTATGTGGGATTTCACTAGTGGGTTCCTTTCATCCACTAGGTCCCTAGAATTTAGGTAGTTCCTTGATTCTCTATATCTTGTTTAGACTTAGGGTTTCTAAAACCTTGGATATTTACTATGATTTAACTGTTCTAGTATCCTAAATGAAAATAACATGTTTCTTGGAAGGTTTGTTCAGTTCCTTGTATGAAACTTAAAACCCTAGTTGTGTAGATTCTCTTAGTTCAAAAATTATACTTGCTAGGTCAGATAAACAGATAATCATGCTCCAGTTATCGAATGTTACATTATCAGGGTATAAATGTTGCATTAGCAGTTAGCATGCCAATATTTTGAGCTACTCAGTATTTCAGTTACATTTCAGTCATATACATATGCAGTTGGGAGTAAACTTAACATCAAGTTGGACTAGGGTTCAATGTACCCTCATAGTTCCAGAACTACGTGCCCTCATAGGAGTTTAAGTCCCTCTATTGGGCATCAAATTTAGTGATAATACCACTCATGCCATTATTCCCCTGGCAAGGTATATTGGGTCCTCTCGATGAGGCGTATACATCGGACTCCACGTTTAGGTCACGTGGTTTTATGTCGATTAATAGTAGCTCCCGCAGTCAGACTCTTAGTGCATTTGACAAGGTTTTCAATATAAACTTCAGTATTCATTTTAGCATGTCATATTCATGATTAGTACTTGGTCATTGCATTCAGTTTAGCTTTTCAGTTATCTTTTCAGTATTTACATTCTTGGTCAGTTGACAGTATTGCTCAGTTATGCCTTGTTTAGCTTAGTATCTATATCATGCATGCTCGGTACATTCAAAGTACTGGTGCATACTCTACGCTACATCCTTTCATGATGTAGGTTCATGTACTCAGCATCCAGATCGCGCTTAGATCGATTCTCGGTCCGCACTCAACAACTTCAGTGGTGAGTCCTCATATTCTGAGGACAATAGATTTGCTTCATTTTAGTGTTTACTTTCAGTTTTCTGTTTTATTAGAGTTAGTTGGGGGGCATATCCCATCAACTCAACTCAGTTACAGGCTTTTCAAACATAGTAGTAGAATCATCTTAAATTGTTAACTTTAACATTTCAGTGTTATTAAACTCTTAGTATGGTTTATAAATTCAGACTAGATGGCATTTCCTATTTTCAGTTATCTGTTGTTTTAGGTTTTGCGCAATACATGTTTTATTTAGTTATTATCGTATGCTTGATTTATGCCAAACACATGGTTAGCTTGGGGTCACTCGTGATCCTAGGTCTCGTGTTACGTCAAGGGGTAGCCTCAGGGCGTGACGCATACATCACATACAAGTCTGAAAAGTGAAATGACCTAAAGCTGTAAAAGTGTCTCGATCCTCGGAGCATGAAGACTCACGAATCCTTGAATACCAAAAAGATCAACAAGCCACGAGTGTGAGAGGTAGGAGCGTCTGACCCTACATTATTGAAATAATGTAGGCACTAGTATGCATTATTACATCGATTATACTATGTATGATAGCAATGCATAAGATTTATGAAGTCATGCTAAAACTGACTTTACATGACATGCAATGACCAAGATAAATCATAAGATAAAAAAGATTAGAAAACACAAATCATAATCATGGTCAATACAAGCTAAAAAATTTTAAAACACTAGTGAAATACTTACATAAAGTAACCTGGGTTTAAAATTGTGGGAATTTTACCATGTTACCGACATTGACCATGTGAGCTATAATATGGAATCCAGTGTCTATTCCAGACAGAAAAAAAAATGTCCTTACTTTCCAAGGTAAAAACCATGAGTCTGAACTAATGTGGATCCACTAGCTATTGTTTATCTAAGACAATCATCCTATGGTGGCATATAGTTACTAGATAAGGAGATAGATACTAGAAACCTGCCTCTCCTAACGGGAGATCCTCAATCTCAATATCTTGTCGGTGCTCGGCAAAAATACTATAGAATAACTCGTAAATCTTGATTCAACATAGGTGAGAAAACATTTCAACCTTATGAATTCTTTTGTAAGAAAATCTTTCACAACAACAACAAAATTGATACTTTACTCTCAAAGCATCCTTAATCATTTATATTGATTTCATAAAGAACATGCGTATTTTTAGAAATTCATCTTTCGTAGATCATAATCTTCATTATATGATCATAGTCTAAAAAATTGGATCATGCATGGGTTCATGTGAATTTAACCTTAAAATATATAATTACTTCAATTCATGCATAAAAAGATAGAAAACAATCAAATGATTCATAATTGAAAAAAACCCATGAAGATTGAATAAAATCCTAACTTTGAATATATAATCTAATCTTATAAAAATGGAGACTTTAGGAACCCTAGGGAGGAAAGGACTCCATATGTGGATACTAACATAACTTGGAGTTCAAAGACCAATTTCAGTGGTGAATTTGATAAGTTGGTTCTTGAAAACCTTTTTTTGTTCTTCCTTGAATTTATGGAAATTTGAAGGGAATAAACTTGGAGGGAATTTATGGACATAGGGAATGATTAGGAATGGGTAGTTTCAGGGATTGGAAGACATATAGCGATTAGGATTAGGACAAAAATGACCTAGTTTAGACATTAATCACTTAGGGAAATTACCGAAATGCCCCTTATAATAGTTGTCGACCCCCCTTTCTATGGTTTGGACCTATGGTCTGTAGGACTTTCTACGGACCGTACTGGTCAACCGTAGAAAAGTTTAGAAACACTAAAATTGGACCACCTTTTGACGGAACCTGTCTTTGTCACGACCCAAGGTAGCCCTTAGGCGTAACATGGTGTATAACACCCCAGAAGGCCCCATACAAGACACTTAGCATACATCATACAAGGTAATAGAGTTTAAAAGATTTAAAAGACAGTTTTAACAAATAAACGTCTTATAGAGAAAAGCGAAAGTCTAAACATCGTCTCAAAGTCATCTAGTACATAAGAGTTTATAGGGGCGTAGCCCTTACATACAGTTCCAAAACTAAACTGAAAAGACATAATGAAATAAAGGCTTGGTCCTCAAACCATCAGGTCTCACCAATCTTCAATCTTCAACTACTAAGAGCTCCTAGCCACGAAAGCGAGAATCAGAAGCGTCGTACCCTATATTTTAGGATAAGAAATGAAGGCACGAGTATGCGTTAGTACAAAAATGCACCAAGTAAGATAGCCATTCACAAAAGCATAAAATCATGCTATAAAAGGAAATTCTCATGATATGTGAAGACCACGTTAAAACATAAGATAAAAGGGTAAAGAAAACATAAAAATAAATCATGATCAATGCAAGTAAAACCGTCTTTGAACATATGTGAGATACTTCTTGAAGTAACTTTAGTTCATTATTGTGGGAATTAGCCTTAACCAACATAAATACCATGTGAGCTATAAGATGATCCCCCGGTGTCTTCCACACCGAAAAAGGTTGTCCTACTTGCCAAGGTAGGACCATGGTTGAGCTAAAGTGGATCCACTAGCTAACGCTTATCTCGACACACCTATCTTGAAACCCTAGCTCTCATCTTCAACTTTTAGAGAGAGAAATATTTGAGAGGAGGAGCTTGATCTTCTTTTGAGAATTTGAGAGAATGAATTAGGTTTGTGTATTTTGGGGATTTAAAATCATTATATCGAGCTTTCGATAGAAAGGAAAATGACATAGTATTGTGGTAAAATAATTGGGGAAAAGACCCAAAAAGTCCCTGAATAAAAACCGCCGAACTGGGTCAATGGAACCCAAAACAGGTCATCATGCACTACCATGGCCCGTCAAACGGGTCATGAAGAATTTTTGCCCGACAGGGATTCACTATTTTTGACATAACATTTTACTCCAAGCTTGGCATTAGGCAAACTTGGTGGCGTTGGAAAGAGGACTCAAAGATCATTAATTTGGTAGGTCATGGGCCACCTAAACTGATTTGTACTAAAAGATATGATCGTTTGAAGTTGACCCTAAACTCTAAGTCCAATGAAAACCCTTCACGGACGACTTCATGTTCCGTGTGGGGCTTCATGGGCCGTTGTGACGCCAGTGGCCCTTGACCAGTGGCTAGGGGAGAACCCCCTTCCGACTTGACCCCTTCACGACCCGTCTCCCTCTTCACGGCCCATCTAAGGGTCCATGGGAGGGAACCTGCTTGGGCAGGTTCTGCCTTCTTGTCATGAGCACCATGATGGACCGTGGTCCCCTTCACAGCCTATCTAGGCTTCGCTGAGGGTCCCATGGTCAAGTTTTGGGTTCTTGACAAGCCCTATGAGGGAGATGCCCATCGACGGGCTCAACCATACCCTTCCTCCGGTCCCAGTGTTTGTTAGAAACAAGATAGGTCATTCACTCTTCAAACTCAACAAGATCATGAGGGTTCCCCGGATGCGGTAATTGGTAAGTTAAGGTACTTTAGTTTGTGGTTATGTATTGCTTGATGATGAGTGTTTCGTTGGATAAGGTAAGACTTCATGTATGGAGATGTTGTTTGTAGTAGTCCTTGAGATCCTTGGTGAAACTTCTTAAGAGTTTACTTTTATCAATGGTTTAGCGGTTGTTAAGACGTTGGTGTTGTGCTTAGATTGATAAAGATGGTTTTGAAAAGACTAGTTGGGTTTTCTCCCAAGGGGAAGATGATGTTCTTCATGGTTAGTGCGTGAGTAGAACTATGTTGGTTTTGGAAAAGTTCCTTGTATGGTTTGGTGGGAGAAAGTTTGACGGTGATATGACTTCTTAGTATCCCTACCTCTTTCCTTTATCTTCAAGTCTAGCTTGAGGTCTTAGCCCTCATGGTTCACTCTTTAGGATTCTTCTGTCTTAGTCATCCTCATGTTTCCTCATGCAGGCATGCTTATGAAAAAATTGATTTTTAAAAATATGATTTAATTTAATTGATTGATTTCTTCATGATTATGTTCATTTTGGTATGAGTTGCATGTAGACCTTATGAAAGGATGTTTTGAATGTGTTTTCGCTTGGAGTCGAGATTCCTCCTTGGTCGTGTGCATTTTGATGAAGTTGCATTAATTATTAGGTTGATAGTTTCTCTCCTACTCTTTTCGTGCTAGTTTAAGTTCCATTCGAGGATAAATGTTTCTAAGGGGGAGATATAGTAATACCTCAGATTTGAGAAGGGTAGGAAGGGGTTTAGATTTCTTACAATCGAAGGACAATTTCTTATCTTATGATCCATGTTACCATATTGAAAACAAACATTACAACTGGATAGACATTTACCCCTTCCATCGGACCTTGAATGTGAAGCTTTGCCATCATCCCTTCTTACCCTCTTTGAGTCCCTAGTTTTCTTCTTCTATTTGTTGTGCATGAACCATCGAACGAGAGACATCCATCTCCTTAACAAGCATGACGGTTAGGCATTCTTTGACCACTAAGTTGGAAGCACCCAACACAAACTTACTCATCCTTACCTTTGGATCGGCAACCATAGTTGGAGGATATTTATACAATTGTGTGAATTTCAAAGCATACTCCTTCACACTCATATCTCCTTGGCGAAGGTTAATGAACTTAAGTACCTTTGCCTCTCTCATCTAAATGGGAAAGAACCTATCAAGAAAAGCATCCTTAAATTTCTCCCAATCAAGAGGACCCTCATCTACCACCCTCTATTCTTTCCATTGGTTGAACTAAACTTGAGCAACACCCTTAAGTTGATAAGTGGCCGATTCCGCCTTTTCTACCAACGTCACTCACATGATTATCAACACCTTATACATCTCATAAATCAACTCTTGAGGATCTTCCTCAACATAAGATCCATGAAATTCTGGAGCATTCATTCTAATAAAGTCCCTCACCCTTGTTGATGGTGTACCCACCCTTGGGTTCACGGGAGAAACAACCTCTCTATTTGCTTGAGCCATCATAGCTTGGGCCAATGCATGAAATGCAGCTCGAAACTCATCATTAGTCACTTGCTCAGCCAAATGGTTGACCGGCACTTGGGGAACCTCTTGTATAACATTTTCACGAACATTCCTATTCCTTCTCATTGGATTCCTTCATGGAACCATATTCTGAAAAGCATAAATAGGGTTTAGGAGAGAAAGACACCTAGAGTTACACTCTATCGCACCACTTTAGATTAAAGAAAGAAGTGGAGTTTCCTATACATCTTATAGCCTATCGTTCATAAATGTGGTGTGCTTCACACTAATGAACAAGACTCTACTCAGTGTGGCTAATGATACGTCCAAGGACCATTCTAAATGTTGTACTCTGAATACCATGTTTGTCACGACCCAAGGTAGCCCCGAGGTGTAACATGGCGTATAAGACCCCGGATGGCCTCATACAAGCCACTTAGCATACATCTAACAAGATAATAGAGGTTAAAAGATTTAAAATACAGTTTCAACATGTCAAATATTTTAGAGAAAAGCGGAAGTCTAAATATCTTCTAAAAGCCATCTAGAACACAAGAGTTTATCGGGGCGTAGCCCGTACATCAAGTTCCAAAACTAAAATGAAAAGACATAATGAAATAAAGGCTTGGTCCTCGAAACATGAGGCCTCACCAACCTTCAATCTTCAACTACTAAGAAATTGTTGCCACGAAAGTGCAAATTGGAATTGGCATACCCTACATTTAGGATAAGAAATGTAGGCAAGAGTATGCGTTAGTACAAAAATAAAATAAGTATGATAGCCATGCATAAAAATATGAAATCATGCTATAAAGGATATTTTCATGATATGCGAAGACCAAGTTAAAACATAAGATAAAAGGGTTAAGAAATCATAAAACGAAATCATGATAAATGCAAGTAAAACGGGCATTGAACACATGCGAGATACTTCTTGAAGTAACCTTAGTTCATTATTGTGGGAATTAGTCTTAATCGACATAAAGACCATGTGAGCTATAACATGATCCCCCGATGTCTCCCATACTGAAAAGGGTGGTCCTACTTTACAAGGTATGACCATGGTTAAGCTAAAGTGGATCCACTTGCTAATGTCTATCTTGACACTCATCTTATGGGGGCACATAGGTATGGGATAAGGAGATTGCTACTAGAAACACGACATAGTTTCCATCTCAATATCCTCTCGGTACTAAGCATAAGTCCCACGGAATAGTTATTTAGTCTTGACTTATCTTATCATTAAGATACATGGGTAGTCGCCACATGCCTTATCATAGGATAGCTCCTTAGACCATGCGTGAGAAAACCTTTCACTATCCATGATCTTTTCATAATAGCTTTTAAGGCCCATAGTCATTCACTTCATGCTAGAGATGCCCCTAATACTAACGGAAATAGTTTTGAAATTGTAGCCAATGATCATTGATGGCATGTCCGAATGCCATATTAATCAAGATCTAATTTAGGAAAATAGCCCGAAAAGCATTTAGGAAAATCTAGATGTCATTTATGTCATGTGGCCAAGCTTCATAGAACATATAGACAATATCATCTATAAGCTTTCTTGAGTCATTAACATACTTTCATGAACATGCATTCTTTTCACCAATTCATAAGCTTCATCATATTTTCAAAGTCAAATCATCTTCAAATTCATTTACATCAATTTCATAAAGAGAAGATATAAATATTTTCATAAATTCATCATTAGTTTGAGACCCACATTATATCAACATAGATTAGAAAAATGGGTTATGCATGGGTTCATGGGAAATCAACTTAAAAACATGCAATTACTTCAATTAATGCATAAAAAGTCATAAAACAATCAATTGAACCAACATTGAAGAGAACCCATGGCAATTGAAGAAAAACCTAACTTGATTGGGGAATCTAATTTTACAAAATTGGAGAATTTGGGAACTCCATGGAGGAAAGGGCTTCATGGATGAAAACTATCATACCTTGATGCCAAAAGCTTTGAACCAATGGAGGATTAAGAGGCTTGATCTTGAAATCCTAGCTTTCTTCTTCAACTTCTAGAGAGAGAAATACTTAGAAGGAGGAGCTTGATCTTCTTTTGAGAATTGAGAGAACGAATTGGGTTTGGGTGACTTGGGGGTTGAAAATCATTATATAGGGCTTTGGGTAGAAAGAAAAATGACATAGTATTGAGTTAAAACGATTGGGGAAAATACTCAAATGTCCCTGACTAAAATCTACCGAACTGGGTCACTGGAACCCAAAACGAGTGGTCATGCATTACCACGGCCCGTCAAATGAGTCGTGATAATTTTTTTCCCGATAGGGCTTCACTATTTCTAGCATAACTTTTTACTCCGACCTTGGAATTAGGCAAACTTTGTGGAGTTGGAAAGAGGACTCAGAGATGTTTAGTTTGACAAGTCATGGGCCACCTAATTCATTTTGTGCTAAAAGATATGATCGTTTGAAGTTGACCCTAAACTCTAAGTCTAATGAAAACCCTTCATGGACGAATTTACGGGCCGTTGTAACGCCCGTGGGCCTTGAACAGTGGTTAGGGGAGAACCCCCTTCCAACTTGACCCCTTCCCGACCTGTCTCCCTCTTAACGACCCATCTAAGGGTCTGTGGGAGGGAACCTGCTTGGGGCAGGTGCTACCTTCTTGTCACGAGCACCATGATGGACTGTGGTCCCCTTCATGGCCCGTCTAAGCCTCCGTGGAGGGTCCCATGGTCCAGTTTTGAGTTCTTGACAAGCACGCTAAACCCCTTCCTAGCCTTTCTTGAATCTGAGGTGTTATAGTCTACGAATCGTAGGTCATCCTACTGTCCGTAGATACCAACCGTAGAAACCAACTTAACCCTTAAAATTTCATTAATTCTAGGACTTACCTATGAGGACGATCTACGACTCATAGAAAGCTTGATGCACTGTCCTGGTCATCTGTCGGATGAGGTACTGAAACTTGATTTTTCAAAACTCTACCCTAGTTCTACGGTTCACTTCCTACTACCCGTAAGACCTATTATAGTTCGTAGGTAGGAATCGTAAAACCAATCTCTGACAAATTTTCTATCCTATCCTTTTTCTTTTTACTTTCCTACTTTAAGGTGTTACAATATATCCTCATTGGGAACATTCGTCTTTGAATGGGAATCAAGGTAGCATGAATAGAGTAGAATAAAACCTAACAGGCCAATGTGAATGCACTCACATATACACACATATTAGAGGAGGAAAATTGACTCTAAGCTAAAGTGTATTCAAAACACCATCCCATAACGCATACATGCAATTCATACTGAATGCTCATAACCATGAAGAAATCAACCAAGCTTAAACCATTTCTTTAAAAAAAAAATAGATCTTTCAAAAGCATGCATGCATGAGGGAACATGAGAATGACTAAGACACAGAAAACCAAAAGGAAGAACCATGAGGAGCTAAATGCCTCAAGCTAGAACAGAGGGAAAAAGATAAGGATAACATCATATCATCCTCGGCCTCTCAAGTAATACCCTAAACTAGCTTATTCCTCCAGAGAACCTTAATTCAAGCAACTTCTTTGTTACTTAACTTCTGGACATGACGGTCTAAAATCTCAGCTGAAACCTCTTTATAAGAAAGATTTTTTGTAACTCCAAAACCTTCCAAAGGAACAATAGATGTCGGATCTCCAACAAACTTCTTCAATTAAGAGATATGGAATACGGGATGTACCGATTCTAAATCATTAGGCAGATAAAGCTCAGATGCAACCTTACTAATACACCTCAAAATCATATATGGGCCAACATATCGGGGTCTAAGCATCCCCTTTTTCAAAAGCACATGACCCCCTTTATAGGTGAAATTTTCAAGTAAACCCAATCATAAACATAAAACACGAGATCTCTTCTCCTACTATCAGCATAGGACTTTTATCAACTATTAGCCATTTTAACCCTTTCTCTAATCAGCCGAACATTCTCCATAGCCTTATGTATCAACTCGAGACTTATCAAAGTAACCTCACCAACTTCAGACCAACCTATATGAGATCTACACCTCCTGCAATAAAGAGCCTCAAATGGAGCCATTCCAATACTTGAATGATAGCTATTATTATATTCAAACTCAATCAAAGAAAAGTGATCCTCCTAATTACCATTGAAATCAACCACACAAGCTCTCAACATATCATCAAAAGTTTGAATAGTTGCTCTAATTTCACATCAGTTTGAGGATGAAATGTCGTACTAAGGTTGACACGAATACCAAGAACTTTTTGGAAAGATTTCCAAAATTGAGAAGTAAATTAGGTACCACGATCGGAGATAATGGATTGGGGAACTCCGTGAAACCCAACACTATCCCTTAGATACTACATAAAATAATCTTCCGTTGAATAAGAAACCTTGACAGGAATTAAATGAGCTGACATCGTCATACAATCTACTATAACCCAAAGTGAGTTATGTTGTTGTCGAGTCTGGGGTAAACCATCAATAAAGTCTATATTCAGATCCTCCCACTTCCAAGTAGGAATGCTAATATTTTAGGAGAAACTTCCCAGGTTTTGATGCTCAACTTTATCTTGTTAATAATTAGGGCACTTAACCACAAATTTCGCAATATCCTTCTTCATCCCATTCCACCAGTAGACCTCTTGCAAGTCACGATACATCATAGTGGCTCCTAGGTAAATGGAATATCGAGAACTATGAGCCTCCAATATAATTTTTTCTCTCAAGTCATCAACATTGGGAACACACAACAAACCTTGATATCTAAGCACACCATCTACCCCTTGGGAAAAAGCCTCAACAGACTTTTCAAGCACTACTACCTTCAAGTCAACCAAAATTGGATCATGACCCTACTTGGCTTTCACACCCGACACATACGATGATTACGAATCATTATCAATAATTAGACCACCCTCACTTGAATCAACCAACAAAACACCTAGCCAAGCTAGTCTATGAAAATCATGAACCAACTCTTTCTTACAATACTCAACATGTGAAACACTATTAATGGACAGCTAACTTAAAGCATCAGCCACAACATTATCTTTGCGCGGGTGATAAAGGACACTCATGTCATAGTCCTTCAAGACTTCTAGCCATCTACGTTGAAAAATAATTAAATTCTTTTACTTGAAGACATATTGCAAACTCTAGTGGTGAGTAAAGAAATCAACATAGACACCATATAAATAGTTTCTCCTGATCTTTAAGGCAAAAACCACCACTGCTAGCTCCAAATAATGGGTAGGATAGTTCTTTTAATGAATTTTGAGTTGAATTGAAGCATAATCATTAACTTTTCTATTTTGCATAAGAACACACCCTTATCCAATAGTTGAAGAATCACAATAAACAACAAACCCATCGAATCCTGTCGGTAAGGTAAAAAAAAGAGCCTAAGTGAATCTATCCTTCAACTCTTGGAAACTCTTCTCACACGCTTATGACTATAAGAACTTACCATTATTTTTGTGTCAATGAAGTGGAAAATGAAAAACCTTCCATGGACCTTCAATACTATCTAATCAAACCAAGGAAACTTTAAATATCTTAAGAGGATAGAGATCTATCCCAATTTTTAACCCCATTCCTCCTCTTAGGATCTATCTCAATACCTTCACCAGAAAAAATGTGACCAAGAAAAGACTAGGATCTCAACCATAACTTGCATTTAATAAACTTTGAAAATAGTTGTTGGTCCTTGAGGACTTGCAACACAATCCTTAAAAGATGGGCTTGATCATCCTCGCCCCGTGAGTAAATCAAGATGTCATGATGAACATGATCACGAACATATCAAGATATTGTCTAAACACACTATTCATCAAGTCCATAAATGTGGCTTGAGCATTAGTCAAAGGAACTAACATTACCAAAAACTCATAATGACCATACTAAGTTCCAAAAGTCGTCTTTGGGATGTCATCATCCTTCACCCTTAATTGGTGATAACTCTCACAACCCAAAGTGGCCCTAGGCATAACATGGTATATGAGACCCCGAGAGGCCCCATACAAGCCACTTAGCATTCATCATACATGATAATAGAAGTATAAGGGATTTAAAAGATAGTTTCAGCATATAAGAGTTAATAAAATGAAGCAGAAGTCTAAAACATCGTCTCAAAGCCATCTAGTACATAAGAAATGATCGGGAAGTAGCCCGTACATCAAGTTCAAAACTGAAAGATGAAGGCAAGGTGAATAAAAGGTGGTCCTCGAAACATGAGCACTCACCAATCTTCAAGTCTCTACTAAAGTTCCCTAGCCACGAAATTTCGAACCTGGAGCGTCGGACCCTACATATTGATACGAAATATAGGAAAGAGTTTGTGTTTGTACAAAAATGCACTAATTAAGTATGAAAGCCATGCATAAAACATTTGAAGTCATGCCAAAACGGAAAATTTTCACAACATGCAATGGCCAAGCTAAAACATGAGATAAAAGAGGTAAACAACATAAGTCATAAATACATGGTCAATGCAAGCTAACATATTTAAACATTTGTGAGATACTTCTTAAAGTAATCTTAGTTCATTAATGTGGGAGATTTACCTTTAACGGACATATAAGACCATGTGACCTATCAACACAAAATTTGTTGTTTGTCCCACATTAAAAAGGGGTGCTCTACTTATCAAGGTAAGACCATGAACGTCTAGCTTATATGGATCCACTAGGTAATGTTTATCTAAGACAATCATCCTATGAGGGCACATAGGTATGGGATAAAAGATTGTTACTAGAAACTCGGCCTCTACTGCCGGGAGATCTTCCATCTCAATATCCTCTCGGTGCTAAGAGTAAATCCTATGGAATAGTCATTTTCTTAAATTATCTTTATCATCCACGGAAGGGCACTTCATATTGCAAATCTAAGCTATGTCATCCATGGAAAGGTACCATTAAGACTACCAATCAAAGCTAGTTTTCATTAGAATAGCTTCTTAACTTTAATTCATTTTAGGTGAGAAGACCTTTCAACCTTAGAATCCTTTATGTGAGAAAACCTTTCACATTCATGATTTTGTATGTTTATGAGAAACCATTTCACAACACAACAACATTGATACTTCACTCTTAAAGCATCCTCAAAACATTTACATCAATTTCATAACAACATGCATAATTCCATAATCCTCTTTCCATAATTCAAAACACACTTTCAATCATCATAATCTAGAAAAAATGGATTAGGAATGGGTTCATGGCAATTCATCTTAAAATTATGTAATCATCTCAATTCATTTTTGATAGATCATAAAACAATCAAATAAATCAATATTTAAAGGAACCCATGACATGGAAAAACCCCAAGTGATCAATTGGGGATTTCTAACTTTATAAATTGGAGAATTTAGGAACTCCATGGAGGCAGGAAAGGGATTCGTGGATGAAAACTATCATACCTCAATGCCAAAAGCTTGCCTTCAATGGAGTAATTGGAGACTTGACTTGAAACCCTAGGTTGACTACTTCTTCTTCAAGCTTTCTAGAGAGAGGAATATTTTTTAGAGGGAGACTTGTTCTTCTTTTTGGAAAATAGACGGAATGAATTCAATTGGGGATATTTGAGGTTAAAAACACTAATATAGCAATTTTAGGTAAGGGTAAAATAACATAGTATTAGGATAGAATAATTAGGAAAAGACCTAAACTTAAAACTGACACGTCCACTGCCACAATGGCCTTCACGGCCCGTCAAGGACTCCACGAGCCATTGTGGAGGTCATGATCCTTGACCAGTTTGTGGGGGAGAACCCCTATAGCCCTAACCCTCTTCACGACCACCTTAATGGTCCGTGATGCTCACCATGGGCCGTCTAAGGGTTTGTGGGAGGGGAACCAATCTTTTTCAGGTTGTGGAAGCTTTGACGAGCACCACCACGAGTCATGGTCCCCTTCACGGCCCATAAAGGGCTCCATTGAGGGTCAAATGGGCCAGTTTTAGGCTGGTGACTTCCTGTTTGGCCCCTTTCATAACCCTCCTAATTTTGAGGTGTTACAATAACTCGACATGAGATTTTCTTGAAGAAATAACTTTTTCCTTAGAGTTGATCAAACAAGTCATCTATCCTTGGGAGAAGACATTTATTCCTAAATTTAACTTTTATCAATTGCCGGTAATCAATACACATGTGAAGTGAACAATCCTTCTTACAAACAAAAAAATCTAGAGCACTCCATGGAGAGATACTTGGTTAGATGAAACCTGTAACACTCTGGATTCGAGAAAGAAGGAAATGTAGATTTTCAGAACTTGCAGGTGCCACCGATGGAGGCCAAACCACAGCCCGTGGTCTAGACCACAGACCATAGGTAGGGTTCGTAGGTTGGCCATCAAGATTTCCCTAGAAAACCACGACCATCAGTTAGACCTACGGACCGTAGATGGGACCACGGTTCGTGGTCCAGGGTCCATGGATCGTGGCCCTCAAACAAAGCCCCTGATGCCAAATGACGCCCTGCCAGGGCGGACCATCGTTCAGTCCAAGGCCCATCGATGGCCTCGTTCAACTTTTAAGTCAGGGTCATTTTGGTCTTTTCCCCTATGCCTTAGGAATTTAAACTACGTTGTTTTACACCTAAACTATGTTGTTTTACTCAGTTTAAGCCTAATAATTTAGTCAGAGCCTACCTAAAACCACTATTTTCAAAAATCACCAAAACTTAGAGATAAAAAAGGAGAAAGAGGCGCTAGTTTTCTCAAGAACACGCAACAGGTTTTCTTCAATTTTAGCCCTTAAATCGAAGGATTACTTCATAAATTTTGTCACTAGGTATGTAGGATTTCACTAGTGGGTTCCTTTCATCCACTAGGTCCGTAGAATTCAGTCAGATTCCTTATTCTCCATATCTTCACTAGACCTAGGGTTTCTAAATCCTTGGATAATTGTTTTGAAATAGCTGTTGTAGTATTTGTAATCAAAATATTCATGTTTTCTTAGAATCGTTATTCAATTCCCATTATTACACTGAGAACCCTAGTTTGTGTAGATTCTCCTAGTTCATAAATTGCACTTGCTAGGTCAGTTAAATAGATAATCATGCTTCTGATTTCGAATGTCTCATTGTTAGTATATAAATGTTGTATTCTCAGTTAGTATGTCATTTTGGGGTGTGCAAAAACCGAACCGAAAAAAATGTTATTAGGTTAATTTTATTGGGTTATTGGATTTTTAATAGGTTTATAAAAAAAATTTATTGGGTTATTGGTTCGGTCTTGGTTTTTACTATTAGGTTATTGGTTAAACTGATATCCCAATAAGACGGTAATAATTTACAACTTAACCCTTCCTAAATATTAAATATTAATAATTTAATATATAACTAGACATCATAACAATATCAAATTATTATTACTCTACCCACTTCACACTAGGCCGCTTTACTAGTCTTTATTGTTTACCCAAAACCTAAAGACTAAAGTAAGTGTTCGCAATTGTAGCTATTTGATTTTAGTTTTAGTTTTAGTCTTGTGAACGCTTTGATTTTAGTTTTAGTTTGTAATTGTAGGTTGTAGCTTTTGCAAGTTTGTAAGTGTCTGTAATTTTATTAACATAAAAAAATTTGTACTATGTTTTGGCGGTGACATGTAATTATAGCTTTCGTACGATATTTTCTCTTATTGATGCAATTTTTCATTATCTTTCTTGTTTAACTATATCAAAGTATTTAGAGAAGTGACAAGTCATAAATATTTTACGGACATTTTCTTATTGGGTAAACCAAAAATCGAACCGATAACGACCAAAAACCGATAAAAAATATCATATTAGTTTGTTATTGTGTTAGTATATATGAAAACTAAAAACCGATAAACCGAACCGTCCGATGCACACCCCTAGTGTTCATGTTGATGTGTTCATCGATCATAACAGCCTCCAATATGTGTTCACCCAGAAAGAGTTGAATCTTCGTCCGAGGAGATGGCTTGAATTCTTCAAAGTCTATGACATGAATGTGCTTTACCACCCGGGTAAGGCCAATGTAGTGCATGATGATCTCAGCAGGTTGTCCATGGGTAGTGTAGAACATGTTGAGGAAAAAAAGAAAGAGTTAGCCAAAGATGTTCACTGGCTTGCTCGCTTAGGAGTTTTCCCTACGGACACGTTAGATGGTGGTGTGATAGTTCACAATGGGTCAGAATCTTCATTGGTAGCGGAGGCTAAGGAAAAACAAGATAGTGATCCTATATTACTTCAGTTGAAAGGTGCAGTTCATCAGTAGAAAGTTGAGGTTTTCTCCTAAGGCGGAGATGGTGTTCTTCGGTACCAAGGTCGCTTATATGTTCCTAGTGTGGATGAGTTGAGGCAGCAAATCCTTACTGAAGCTCATAACTCCAGGAATTCCATTCATCCAGATGCCACTAAGATGTACCATGATCTATGGGAAGTCTTTTGATAGAACGGCATGAAGAGAGACATATCAGACTTTGTGGCTAAGTGTCGTAATTGTCAACAGGTCAAGGTAGAACATTAGAAATCAAGAGGTATGACTCAAGATATTAGCATTCATACATGCAAGTGGGAAGTGATAAACATGGACTTCATTATGGGTTTACCTCGTACTCGCAGACAACATGACTCCATTTGGGTGATAGGTGATAGAGTTACTAAGTCCGCTCACTTCTTTGCTGTCAAGACTACAGATTTAGCGTAGGAATACGCCAAACTCTACATCCATGAGATAGTCAGGTTGCATGGGGTTCCCTTTTATATCATCTCAGATAGAGGTCCTCAGTTTACCTCTCATTTTTTGAAATCGTTTCAGAGAGGTCTTGGTACTCAGGTAAATTTCAATACACCATTTTCATCCACAGACATAAGGTCAGTCAGAACGTACCATTTAGACCTTAGAGGACATGTTGAGAGCTTATGTGATCAATTTCAAGAGTATTTGGGATGAACATCTACCTCTCATAGAGTTATTCTATAATAATTGCTTTTATTCTAGTATTCAGATGGCCCCGTATGAGGCACTATATGGGTGTAGATGCAGGTCCCCAATTGGTTGGTTTGAAGTAGGTGAAGCAACATTCATTGGGTCTGCTTTAGTTCATGAGGCTATAGAAAAAGTTCAGCTCATCAAAGATAGACTAAAGACAACTCAGAGTCGTCAGAAGTCCTATGCAGATGTGAGGAGAAGGGACATAGATTTCAAAATCGATGATTGGGTTTTCCTAAAGGTGTCACCTATGAAGGGGGTGATAAGATTTGGCAAGAAAGGGAAGCTCAGTCCTAGATATGTAGGTCCTTACAGAATCTTGAGAAGGGTTGGTAATGTGGCTTATGAGTTAGAGTTTCCGCCAGAACTAGTCGCGGTTCATCCAGTATTTCACATTTCCATGTTGAAGAAGTGTGTGGGTGATCCAGCATCGATAATACCATTAGAGAGTGTGGCTGTGAAGGACAGTCTCACTTATGAAGAAGTGCCAATTGAAATTCTTGATCGTCAGCTTCATAGGTTGAGAAATAAAAAAGTCGCTTCAGTGATGGTTTTGTGGAGGAGTCAGTCCGTAGAGATAGCTACTTGGGAAGAAGAAGTAGCCATGAAGGCCAAGTATCCTCAACTCTTTCCTTCCGATTCCGTTTCAGCTTGAGGTTTTAGCTCCTCTCCAGTCTCGCAGTTTACTCATGCTAACTCAGTCTTAGTATCTTGTTCTTTCAGGTTTTCTTGCATTTCAACATATCTGCATGTTCTTGGAACTCACTTCAATTAGATATCAGTTTCTAGTACTTAGTGGTAGGGATTAAATCTCCCTCCCTCCATACTCAACTAATTTAGACTTCATTCGAGGACAAATGTTCCCAAGGGGGAGATAATGTAAGACCCCAGATTTGAGAAAGACCAAATGGCAGATTTTCAGAACTTGCAGGTGCCAAACCACGACCAGTGGTCTGGACCACAGACCGTAGGTAGGGTACATGGTTGCCCACCAAGAAATCCCAGGAAGAACCACGATCTACGGCCGAACCTACGGATCGTAGGTGGAACCACGGTCCGTGGTCTAGGGTCTGTGGATGGTGACCCTCAGAACCAAGTCTCAGACGCCAAATGACGCCCTGCCAGGATGGACCATCAGTCAGTCCATGGTATGTCGGTCAGGCTGTCGATGGCTTCTTCAGATTTTAAGTTAGGGTCATGTTGGTTTTTTTTCCTATGTATTGGGCGTTTAAACTACATCGTTTAACACCTAAACTACCTCGTTTTAATCAAGCCTAATGATCTAGTTAGACCTACCCAAAACCTCTTTGATCCAAAATACATCTAACTTAGGGCAAAATAGAGAAGAAAGAGGCGCTAGTTTTCTTAATAACATGCAGTATGTTTCTTCAGTTTCAGCCCTAAAATTGAAAGATTTCTCTATAGATTTCGTTAGCAGGTATGTGGCATTTCACTAGTGGATTCCTTTCATCCACTAGGTCCCTAGAATTCAGTCCATTCATTGATTCTCTATATCTTGTTTGTACTTTGGGTTTCTAAAACCTTGAATAATTACAATAATTTAGTTGTTGTAGTATCCTAAATCGAAATAGCATATTGTTTCTTGGAAGGTTTGTTCAGTTCCTTGTACGAAACTCAGAACCCTAGTTGTGTAGAATCTCTTAGCTCATGAATTACACTTGCTAGATCAGTTAAACTGATAAATCATGCTCCAGATATCAAATGTTACATTATCAGTATATAAATGTTGCATTTTCAGTTAGCATGTCAGTATTTTGAGCTACTTAGTATTTCAGTTACATATTCATTTGGGAGTAGACTTAGCACCGAGTTGGACTAGGGTTCAGCATACCCTTATAGTCCCACAACTACATGCCCCTGTTGGAGTATAAGTCCCCTCTATGGGCATCGGATTTAGTGATCATGCCAGCCATGCTTTTATACTCCTGGAAAGGTAAATTGGGTCCTCTTGATGGGGCGTATACATCGGACTCCACATTTAGCTCAAGTGGTTTTATGTCGGTTAATAGTAGCTCCCACAGTTGAACTTTTAGTGCATTTGACCAGGTTTTCAGTATATACTTCAGTATTCAGTTCAGTATGTCATGTTCATGATTATTACTTGGTCATTACATTCAGTTTAGCTTTTCAGTCTTTTTAGTATTTACAGTATTGCTTAGTTATGCTTTGTTCAGCTTATATATATTTGTTCAGCTTAGTATCTATATCCTGCTTGCTCAGTACATTCCAAGTACTGACGCATACTGTGCGCAACATCATTTTATGATGTAGGTTCAGCTACTCAGCATCCACATCGCTTTTAGATCGATTCTCAGTCTGCATTTCAGTATCTTTAGTGGTGAGCCCTTATATTCCGAGGACAATAGACATGCTTTCATTTTAGTCTTTTTATTCAATTTTGAATTTTCTTAGAGTTAGCTGGGGGCATATCCCAGCAACTCAACTCAGTTAGAGCCTTTTACGAACATAGTAGTAGAATCAGCTTGGATTGTTGAGTTTATCTTTCAGTTATCACTAAACTCTTAGTATGTTTTATATATTCAGATCGGAGAAGGGCCTAAAATACCATTCAAGTAGGGAATGGAACAAAAATGCCCTCATTCCATCTTTGGGCTCCAAAATACCCTTTCATCCACCTATATGGACCTCTATTACCCTTGCACTTAATAGATATTTTAAGAGTAATAATTAATCCTTTCATTAATGATGTGGTGATACGCTCAAATTACACCTCCCTAAAGAAGTATAATTGATCGTTATCAAGTAAAGAACACAACTTGTAGGTTGGGGTCAATCCCACGAGGAATATGGTTTAGACTTAACTTTAACTTACGATTATATTCGTTTAGTCAACATATTTCTAAGACAAGTAAATAAGGAGGGCGGGGGGGGTTGTGAAACAAATAATTGATTGATTGTTAAGTAACAAGTGAGCAAGGTTCGAACTTTTGTTGTTATCAATGAGAGAGAAAAACTAGGGTGTATGTGTTCCCCATAAGCTATCAACTCGGTAATCCTAATAATAGTAATTCCTTCCTAGTGTATCACATGCAAAGTGGTAAGTTATGTATCCCTAAGTGCTTGTTCCGCTAAATAGAGAATTTCACCCCGCACCTTGGTCCGGCTATGTGTGTATAATTTACTAACCATTACCTTTACCTTAGATTAGACATCACATCAATGTATGGCTTAGTTTTCACCCTCACACCAATTGACATTAGACTATTAAATAGTATCACACTAAATCTCCGTTGATAATTATTTTCTTATTAACTACCTCCTTGATCCGGCAAGTAGCAACAAGGCGAGCTCTAACGCATGCACTCCTTAAAAAGACTTCTAAACAAAAGAATTATCAATGCATACATCAACAATATTAAAGAATTACTTAGTTATTATTCATACGTTGTTAATGGTTCATGGTTCCCACAACCCTAATTGTGGTTTTAGTTACTCATGCTTGTAAGAACACAATTCATAATTGTAGAAGAAGAATTCATGAACTTACGTATTGAGTAGAAGAAACCTGTAATCTCCAATTAAAATTCAAAGCAAGAATCTTTATAAACCGAAATTAGGAAATCAAATTGCTAAAGTTTGCAAGTTAATTCCCAAGAAAATCCCAAGAACTAAAATAATACTATGGAAATAAACTTTTTTGGACGCGACTTCAATCCTTGATACTTACCTACGGACAGTGGACTGACCTACAGTCCATAGGTCTCTTCTGTGGCTCAAGACTTAGATAATTTCTCAGAAGTTTGGAACCTTCAACTCGCAGTTGCAATCCACGGACGTGCAGTACGAATCGTAGGTCGATCCACGGTCCATGGATCCTTTTTCATGGCTCCACACTTAGAACATTTCATCAGGTACTGGAACTTCAACTCTCAGTGATCAATGACGGACGTGCCGGACGGCCCGTGGGTCGACCTATGGTCCATCACTCTCCTCTGTAGTTCCACACTTAGTCAGACTTCCCTGATGAGCAATCCACCCCAACCCACTGACGGACCGTGACTGGACCTACGATTCGTAGGTCATTTTCGTGAGTGGCCACTTCTGCAGAATTTTAGTTGTATCTCTCTCGACCTCATCCAAGCCTATTTCCTGCAAATTTAGCACAATAAACATTAGTTCTAATATAAAATGGCCCTATACACACACAACTCTTAAGTGAAATGTATTAAAAGTATCGTAAACTCACGGTATATCATGTGGCTTCCTTTAATTGGTTAAAATTTAAATTAAGCAAAACTACTCTCCACCATTAAAGTTGGCTTCCTCAGTTTCATACTCTTGAAGCCCAACATCTTCTCAATGGAGAAAAGCTCAAAATTCCTAAAGAAAAAACTACATTTTTCATGGCATTCCGATCAACAATTCCTCAAATTATCCCAAACTTCTTCATTTCCTAAATCTATGAAATTACCTATAATTCAATTGCCAATTACTGTTCATTCCAAAGTAATATGTGTATCCACTGACGAAAATCTCACCAAAAATCTTAAAGAATTGGTGAATTTGCAAAAAATCCAAAATGGGTATTTACAAATTTTGCGAAAAGAATCGAATAAAAGGGTGTTTATTCAAGACCCACCTTGAGTTTCTTCATTTTTTATGAATACTTTGTTTGTTAGAGCTAAACAGGTAAAAGGGGTTAAAATGAAATATTGAGAAATTAACAGGAGAAGAAGGTATGCTCTGTTGAGAAGGAGATAGAAAAGAAGTAAAAGTAAAAAACAAACACACTAATAAGCAAGGATCTGCGGATTAGAATACATATCATTTGAATGATATCTATTCATAAAGAAAAAGAAAATCTACTCTATAAATTATCCAAAGATTAAATGTTAAGTCCAGCTTTAATGCTGGAGAGAAAGTCAATTGGCAGAAAGTAGAATTTTAAATGGGTCGGTACAGTTTAGTTGGATCCTAGTTTAATTAGGAGAAATTATTATTTTTGGTTAATTTAAATTCAGCCGATTAAAGACTGACATGTCATTAATAAAAGAATTAATTATTACTCTTAAAGAATCTTTTAAGTGCAAAGGTAATATAGGTCCATATAAGTGGATGAAAGGGTATTTTGGAGCCAAAGGTGGAAGGGGGGTATTTTTGTTCCATTCCCTAGACTTAAAGGGTATTTTAGGCCTTTCTCCATATTCAGATTAGTTGGGTATTCCCTATTTTCAGATAACCACTGTTTTAGCTTCTGTATAGTTCTTGTTTATTTAGTTATCTTTCAGCATGCTTATGATATGCCAGACACAGGGTTAGCTTGGGGTCACTCGTGATCATAGATCCCGTGTTACATCAAGGGGTAGCCTCGGGGAGTGGCACTTAATCTCAGGTAAAGAAGGTGGTTAGAGTTTCTCAAGGACTACGACATTAGCATCCTATATCTCTCAGGTAAGGCTAATGTTGCTGCTAATGCTTTGAGAATTTTATCCATGGGTACTGCTCATTTAGAACAAGGCAAGAAAGAGTTAGCTAAGGAATTTCACAGACTTACCCATTTGGGAGTTCGTCTATTAGACTCCAGTAAAGGTAGAGTTGTGGTGATGAATAGGGCTGAATCAGTACTAGTATCTGAAGTGAAGGAGAAACAAAACAAAGACCCTCTTTTACTTGAACTAAATTCAAATGTTCATAAGCAAAAGGTTATGGCTTTGAACAAGGGGGAGATGGAGTATTAAAATACCAAGGTAGATTGTGTGTACCAAAGATGGATGAGATCCAAGAGATGATCATGGCGGAAGCTCATAGTTCCAGATATTCGATCCATCATGAATCCACAAAGATGTACCATGACTTGAGAGAAGTCTATGAAGCGGTGCATTGCAATGTTTGTTGCTAATTACCCAAATTACCAACAAGTCAAGGTAGAACACTGATGATGCACTCCGCCCTTTGTTCCAGTACGCGAAGCCCTAAAGGAGAAGGAAAAAAAAGGCAATAAAAGGAGCAATCGACGTTTCGCCGATCAGTTCCGTGAAACAGAAGTATACCGCCTAATGATCCAAAACGCATAGATGCTGAAGGCAAAGCACAAATAGAGATGAACTAGAAGAAGGGTGAATCGCCGAGTCATTCGGCGATCGCGACTAATCTCGTTGAGCGATCCGCCAACACTCTTTTCTGAAGTCTATAAATACTAAATTCTTTACTAGTTTTAAGGGATATAGAAGAGATTTTTAGTATCAAATTTTTAAGTATCAGATTTTTAGTGTGAAACAATTAATATAATCTTAGTACTTTTTATTTTTGCTCTAAGTTTGACAGGGTTTTGAAACTTGAAGAAGAAGAGGGTTTCATCTCCAAGGATTTGGACTTTGGTCTTTTGGATTCTTCATTCTTGGCATGTAACAAGACTTAAATCTTCATACCCATTTGAATGCAAGCTCATTTAGGTATAAATTTCTATCTCTTGATGTGTGGCTAAAAACCCCAATTCTTGGGGTGTGATTTAGCGAATATGGGTTACGACTATTGTTGGGTCTTGCTTGCTGATAGGTTAGATGTATTTTAATGGTGATTTTACCTTTTGGTTGTGGTTTAATTTAATAGGTTTGTAGTTGCAAATACAAAACCACCCATGTGTTTTCGGCTTGCTCGAGAGAGAGGTCGCAAAACCAAGACCGCTAGACTGATGGCCTAAGGAGTGGGTCCACATGAGGTTCATCCCGAGAGGGTGAGCCCTAGTCCTATATCCTAACACTCAGCTCGAGAGAGTGAACAGGGTAAGGCGTAGGCTGGTCTTCATGCGACAAGTGGATGTCTGAGAGGAACCCATTTGAAACGGGGTAAGTTGCTCGAGAGAATTTATTCCCACATATAGCTTAGCCTAGTCACTATTACTCTATAAAATTTCTATGGAAAGCATGTACCCAACAATTTAGATTAATCTGTATTCCGGTCACATCCCAAGAATCCCCTCTCATTCATAGATTTCTTTATTATTTCTATTGTTTTTGCTATAATTGTGACAAAACCCCCAAATAGATATTTGACAATTTTGTGTCCACATTTAACTTACAATGTTTTTAATCGTTAATGTTTTTAGCTACGATTAGTTAGAAGTGAATTTTATTTTTCTATTAATTCTCGAAACCACACCCTTGGGACTCGACCCCAACCCTTGGTTGGGTTATTATACTATTGCACGATCGTAGACACTTGCATCGGAAGTTGTGTGATTGATTATGCAAACATGAAAATGGCACCGTTGTTGGGGAGTGGTGTTATTTGAGGATTCTTAGATTAATAGAAATTATGTTCTTCTTAATTGTAGTTTACTTACTTAACTCTTAGTTTGGTCTAGCTTGTTTGTGTGTTGAGACAGGATAATGAGTATACATGATAGAGATGGTGAACCAATGGAGCACCTCTCAGTAGAAGTGATGAGGTTCGAGGATCTCATCCTGACCTTCAAGCATCTAGATGGAGAACTTTTTCATGAGTCGTGCCTAGGTTTTAAAACACTATTGACACAATGCCCAACGCATGAGATCCCCGACCTAGTTCTACTAGAATGCTTCTATAGGAGTCTAAATCCCGATAATAGAGGATTAATGGATAGACTTATCCCAGGTGGCCTTGAGAGATACTCCTATGAGACGGCAGCCGAATTCCTTGAACTTTTGGCTAACAACAACAAGGATACTGGGAAGGACCAGCAATTGATCGCTTTGGTGGGTGAGATGGATAACTTGACCCAGAAGGTCGAGGAACTGGATAAGATGTCCAAAGAAAAGAGCAAATGCATACTACCTATAGATTAGGGAAGACCTATGGACATTGAAAATAGACGTATCAAATATATGTTATTAACCATTCTCCAAAAGCTAAATGAGCAAAATAGAGTGTTAGAATGTGGCTGTTCTTTTGTAAAATTTAAGTTTCGGTTACGATCAATACCGATGACTTTAATAGTGCTCTCAATCGAACGAAAATGAATGCGCGGTTATGACGAGGCCAAATGAAGTTGCATAGACAATATGTGAACTCTTTGCATCTCGTTGTGATTAGCCATTTATCGAATTGAGTCTCCTGTGATGACCGTTGCACGCTAGCAAAAGTGTGGAGTCTTGTTTGACTTTACTGTCGATGCGTTGTGTGACGAGCTTACTTTTATCCATGCATGATAGATCCTAGAATTTTCCCCATTGGTTCGGTCAACCAAGTGATGCTATCTCTTGATATGATCTTAGGCAACTTCTAAGAGTGTGAGCCAATTTGACATATACTTTTTTTGTGACCTACCCTGTGAGCGTATGAATCTCTTTTGAATACCCCTTGAGCCTTACCCTTCTTTGGAAGAAACTTGATGAAACCATAACTTTCCTTTATCCACTACCTATAATCATCTTAAATTGTGGTTAGTTGAATAGCCAACTTAGGACAAATGCCTAAGTTGTAGGTGTGGTGAAAAGAAAAGGAGAAGTCAAGAAATGCAAGGAAAGTCTCCTCTCACCCATGGATTTAAGAAAAATGGAACCCCTCCGTAAAAAAGAGAACAAAAGAAGAAGAGAAAAATAGAAAGAAAAAGAAAAGGAATGAAAATGAAAGTTGTGAAATAAAGGTACAAAAGAAATGGGGTTCTCAAACAATCCATGGAAAGTGAATAATAGGATGACTTATGAGCACTAAAGAGAATGATGAAGGAAAAGGAAAGGAAGTGTTGTGAGCACCACATTTCATGAGAATGAAAGTCCCTGAGCCTAAATGACCATATCTTTGCACTTAGCCCCATTACAAGCCTTGAAAAGACCTTTTTGATCATGAGTGAGCCGAAACAAATGTTGATCGAAAAATACATGCATTGTGTTCTTCCTTGTGAAAGTGAGCGTTGCATCTGATTCCAAAGCTTTAAACTGTGAATTAGTTTGTGAATATGGAATCATCCTTTCTGTGAGGGAGTTTGAACACTATAGTTGAGCTTGAACTTGCATTTGAAGCAAGTATTGTGAGCATGAGATTCTTTGATATTGGCTAGTCACAACTTGAATCTTTAAATGCACATTTGATCTTTGCATAAGTAAATTTAGTCTTGTTGTGTGTATTCATGATTGAGTCTTGTGTAGCCCTATTTGAGACATCCTATTTGAACTACTGAACTTGAGTTTTACTTGAGGACAAGCAAAACTTTAAGTTGGAGTGTTGATGAGTCCACAAATTGGATGCATATAGGGCTATATTTTAATAAAAACTGTGTCCTCAAATGCGTATTTACTCTAAATATCTGATGAAAACACTTAAGTTTCAGGTATTTAAAGTTTTAGTGGAAGCATGGACACTTAGGCGCAAAAATGAACAAAAGGGCTGAAATGAATGAAGAAGTTGAAGCCTGAGCATCGCCAAGAATGCTTGGCTATTCGCCGAAGGGACGCACTCTGCCCTTTGTTCTAGTACGTGAAGTTGTCACGACCCAAGCCTAGGGCCTAGACGTGACATGGCGAATGAGGAACCCGAAGGAACCCCAAACAAGCCTCTCATACTTGTCATCACACTTCATCGGTCGCGGAAGTACATTCAACATTAATTAACGGGAAATAGGTACTAAGGGCAAACCATTTCAAAATGACATCATAGAACAAGAGTCAAGCTCATTTACAAAATACTTGTCCAATGCACACCTCTACATACATAGATGGGACGGGGCCATGACATACTACCGGCTCCCCTCATAGTCAAAATACAATTGCAAGCTAAAGTCTCAAAACATAGGAGTAGGAAACATAGCATAGCCCTCGAATCATTGAGGGCTCACCAACAACTCGGATAAGCAC